>CM049601.1:10368744-10586244 GCA_026979955.1 Megalurothrips usitatus
GCCGCCGCCGCCGCCGCCGCCGCTCCAGGGTGCTCCCGTACGCGCCATTTCCCCCAAACCCTTTGATCAGTAGTCACGGTCCTGCACCCCCCCCCCCCCCCCCCCCCCCCCCCCCCTCCCCTCCCGCCGCGGCCAAGCGTGACCGAGCGCCCCCCCGACGCGGACGGACAACAACACAGGAAGGGAAAAGGGAAGGAGCTCTAACGCTCTATTTCGGCAAAAGTAACGGAGCGGGCGCTCCGCCCCCCACGCCCCCCCCCCCCCCAAATAACGTAACGCTCACCACCGCTCAGTGTGAAGTTGGCGCTCTGGTTTTGACGTCCTGCAGCTTCCTCTTATTTCCGCTCCCTATTCACGTCGCAAAATCCTGCATCTCTCTCTTTCTCTCTCTCTCTCTCTCAGACCCATCAATCTTTTTGCGCTCGGACAGTCGACTCGTCCTTTTCCCCCCTCTATTCTATCGCGACTTCCAGCACGTAAGAACGTGGCGACACCAACAGGCAGGCGCTTCCTCTCCCCTTCCTCTCCCTCTTCCTCTCCCTCTTCCTTTCTCTCTCTCTCTCTTCCTCTTCCTGCTCCCCCACGATCGAGACGCACACATGTGTCCCTCACAGCAGCAGCAGCAGCCGCATTAATTTCGCAGCCAGAAATGTTCCGAATCCCTCCTCCCATTAATGAAAACCGCGGCGGGAGGAGAAAACGGATGAAACGAACGATTCCATCGGAAAGCCATGCGTCACTCCGCCGCCGCGGAACGAGGGGAAAAAGGAGAAGGAAAATAAGAAAAAATTTTTGGGACATTTTTTTTTTTCATTTTCAGAACGTTACCGCCACACTCCCGTTCGGTACAGCAGCGCAGTGCTCGAGAATTATCCGGGCCGCTCGAGCGCGGGGTGTGTCTTCTTCAATATGTAATGACCGGACGGCCCGCCCACCTCAGCACGGCCTCCACATTAACGGACGTGAGGCCAAACAGCACCTCGATATATTTTTCCGCATCAGCCTCTCTCTCTCTCTCTCTCTCTCTCTCGCCTTGCTTCTTCCATCATGATGAATGATGTGCCCCGGCAGTGTGGCGTGTGGCCCACCTACACCCAGAGAGAGCGAGAGAGAAGGGGGATGTGTGAGTGAGAGAGAAGACGAATTTCCCGCTCCGCACCACCAAAACTTGAGCGCACGAATAAGTTTCCCATACCAGCAGTGAAAATCACTCCCCCCCCCCTCATCCCTTCCGCCACACACACACACACACACACACACACATACACCGACCACTCTTCTTCCCTGTCGAGGAGGCCTATCCCAACCAAGTCAGTGGTGTAAGGGGAGGGAGGGAGGGAGGGAGGGAGGGAGGGAGGGAGGGAGGGAGGGAGGGAGGGAGGAGGGAGGGGGGAGGGGGCGTCGTGGGTGCCAGCTCCAAAATGATTGATCTCCCCGGTCGGTGCGATTGAATACCAAAGCGCTGAACCCAGCAGGCATGAAGTGAACTGATAAAACGCCTGGACGGGCACGAGAGAGCAAGAGAGAAAGAGATAGATGGGGAGAGAGGGAGAGAGTAAGTGTGTGTGTGTGTGTGTGTGTGTGTGTGTGTGTGTGTAGAAGAGCTCGCTGTCAGTCGGATGATAAAAGCCGCTGGAAGCCTCCAGCGGCGGCGGCCCGCCGGGTTTTAACTTTCCGTATAGCCGTGCGGCCCGTGTGGCGCGCACTGCAGCGAAAAATGATGTAATTCGCGCAGTATGCATATAAATATGTGTCAAAATATTCCCGCTCTCGTAGATGAATTAAAATTAACACTTGGATCCCCAAAAATTTTCAGAATACCTCCACAGTATTTTTTTTAAAAAAATCTGAACATTGAAACGCAACAGCGATGGCGAGCTTGCCTGTGTACGCGGCGGCGGCCGGGCTCTGACCGTACACAAGCAGGGCACCACGGCCACCCTCAAGGCTATGGCGGGGGGCTCTGCGGCGAGGCGAGTGCGAGAGAGCGAGTGAGCGAGTGAGCGAGAGCGACAGAGAGTCTAATTAAAAACGCTGCCGTCTCTCTCTAATTAAGGGTCAAGGCGTCCCCGGTGTCGTTTGCCGTGTCGTCGTCCCCTACGCTGCCCGACCCGTCTGCTCCTCTCGCCTCCGCTACTTATTTTTTTCTTTAGGTGAAGTAAATAAGTTGGTAACGTGTCCTCGCAAAGTTGTTGCTGTTGTTGAACGCCCCCCATTAACACACGTCGAGGCTTTACATAACAAAACGAGTGTTAGCAACAATTTTATAGACAGCGTCGTGCGAGCCGGTTGTCGACGCCGTCGTGATGACGGTCTTCGTCATCATCAGCAGCAGTGGCAGCGCTTCCGGGGGTGCCGGAGCCGGCCGGAGCCGCAAAGGGCCGGCAAAGGGCTGCTGGCCGTGACCCGAGGGGGCACCCGGAGGAAATCGAAGATACTGTACTGCGATAAGGGCGGCGAAGGGCTGCGTGCGGGGAGGCGGCCGGCCTTGGGCCGTAAAGAGGCGCCCTTCTAATGGCGTAACCCGACCGGGGAGGACGGCCGTAGGGCCGGAGGGCCGGAGGGCCGGAGGGCCGGAGGGAGGCGGCCTCGTGAATAAGGGACCTCTCAAGGGTGGACGATACAACACTCAAGGCGCCCGCATGCCCCCCGTCCGCTTCAATTACAGAAGAGAGAGAGAGACGGAGAAAATTTTAGAGAGGTTTTAGAGAGGCCTCGGGGTGTGTTATTCGCCAATAATACCACACTCATACTATGATTTTGTGAAAAAAATATTTAAAAAAAAACAGTAGTATGGATGGATAAAAATGACCAGTTTTAGGTTTCAGAATCGATTTTTACAGTGGCCCGATTTGAAACAGGAATTTACTTTTCGATTAATCCTGCCAGGATTAAGTAGTTCACGGAAATTCACGTCCGTGCGCCAGCACGCGCGCGGGTTGTAGATTTAGAAAGAAAAATAAACACACACACACATAAAAAAAGAGCCGTGACTTAATTAAAAGCAAACATCAGTGGCTGTAAAATCAGGTGCCGGCGCTCGGCTACAGCAGCGGGAGGGGCGAGAGCGCGCGGGGCTGGGGGATGGGGTCGTAAAGATTCTGTACGCGGCAAACACCCCCCGCCGTCCCGCGTGCACTCTCGAATAATCATCCGATCAGATCATCCCTCGCGCCGCCGGCCCCTCCCCTCTCCGCGGGGGGTAGGGGGGCGAGGAGGCCGAGGCCGCCGCGCCGTCACACTGCAAGCGCCCGCCCTCCCCGCGTCCCTCTCGACTTTATATCGCTTTTAAGTCTTCGTAATTAGAGGTAGCAGGAGGAGTGGGCGGTGGTGGGGGAGGGAGGCGGGAGGGGAGGGGAGGCGAGGAGCGGAGGGGAGGGGAGGGGAGGGTTGATCACCCCCGCCCCCGGAGGTGCATGGCATGCTCATCACGATTATGTTTTGTCGTTACCCCCTCCGCTCCTCGGCGCGCCTCCACGCGGCAAGCAGAAAAGCCATCAGCGAGACGACTCCGCTATGCGTAGGCCCCACATCCCCCCCCCCCCCTTCTCCCCCCACCGCACCCCGCGGTCACGCGGAGAATACGAGAAATCGCGAGAACTGGGGTAGGAAGAGAGAAGGCGCCAGAAAAGTGAGGCAAGAAAGGAAAGACCGGTACTCCAAAACCGCCTACTTCAATGTGAACGCGCTTCACTTTTTTTTTTTTAAAAAAAAAAAAAAGAGAACGAATTAAAAATGGCAAAACCTTACCACCCCTGGTTTTACCCAGAGGGCCAGCCGCTTTACTTCGGTGTTTCCAGCGCTGATCGCCCCTTGCGGGGCACCGCCATGGGCTACAGCTCGGTAGCAGCCCTCTGCCTTAGGCCCCTTCCGCCCCGATGTCTGGCCTGGCGCACCGGAGCCATTGCTCGGGCCGGCGGCGGCAGCTGGACCGTACGGTCGGCGGGGCCGCCGGGGGGCGGGCGGAGCGACGACCTACAGGAGGGAGGCGCGGACCTTGTGCCGCCACCCTCCCCCCCCCCCCCCCCCCCTCCTCACGCCGTATTAAGCGCACGCCGATGTACCGGGCACTTTTCACCTCGCTGCCGGCGTCCGGACGCGCGCGCGAGCACACACACTCACACATGCACACACACACACACACACACAGTGAGGGAAAGAGGGAGCCACGCCGGTAGAGGGGCCCTCCTCCCCTGTTGGAACGAGTGAAAAGAAGCACGGCGGCGGGGGGGGGGAGGGGGGGGATGGATTTCCATTGGCATGGACCGGTAGAGGCATGCCTGAGGGGGTTGGGGGGGAGGCATCCCGGAGCAGGCGCCTCCGGGGGGGTGGCCGGGGGTGGCCGGGGGTGGCCGGGGGTGGCCGGGGGTGGCCGGGGGTGGCCGGGGGTGGCCGGGGGTGGCCGGGGGTGGCCGGGGGTGGCCGGGGGTGGCCGGGGGTGGCCGGGGGTGGCCGGGGGTGGCCGGGGCACGCACGTCCTCCTCTTGGCTTTGGCGGACCGTAGCCCCGGTGAGCCCCCGGGGCTCCTGCCTGGCCCGGCCCGCCGGGGGCGGCCGAGGGGTGGCCGTCGGCGGGGCCGGCCTGCAGGCACCGCAGGGGGAGCCGCCGGGCCACATCCGCACGTCCCCCGTTTATCTGCGTGTCCGAAACAAGCACGAGCCTCGGCGGCCCCGGCGGCTGCTGCCCGCCTCACCGCCTGAGATCTCGGAGCCAAACCGGCGGCGGCGGCGGCCAGCCCCGCAGCCAGCCGGCAGAGAGGGCTTATTGACAAAGGGGGAGGGGGAGGCAGGAGTTGATTAGGAGTTTGTGCGGCGGAAACTTGGCCCACTCGCTACAACCTAATGAGCCCGCTACTTACTTTCGCTCGGCTGTTGCCTGCTCGGCCTGCCCGGCTGTGCCGACCGGCAGCCCGGCGGCCCGCCTCGGCCCGGTTGGTTCTGCCGTGCTTACAGTCCCACGAGTGCACACCCACGCGGCTCGTCCAGAGGACACACCCGGAGGGGCCGCCGTGCCGTCGCCGCGTGCATCGGCACGGCCCGATGCCCCCGCCGCGCCGCATCCGGCCGCGACAACCCGCCGCGAGACCCCCCGCGAGGGCCCCACGGGACGCAGGGGACCCCCCGCGGAGCGGCGGCGCGTGCCCGGCTTGTCGGGGGCTTGTCGGGGGCTTTGCGAGCAGCACCGCGGCCGCCTCGCCTCGCCCCGCTGTTGTTGCCGGCGCCGGTGTGTCTGCCCGCGCCGTTCACACCGCGGGGGACGCCGCGCACTATCTCTCTGCTATCGGCGGGGGGCGGGGGGTCCGCGGGGGGTCCGCGGGGGGTCCGCGGCTCACCTCGCCAGGCACCGCCCCTCCCCTCAGACGTCTGCCGCCCCCTTATTTCCTCGCTCCTCGCTTTGCGCCGCGCCGCTCTTTTGCCTGCCGAGCCGCCCTTATCATGGGTCCGACCGGAAAAAAAGTGGCCGCCTCCTCTTCTTCCCCCCCCCCCCCTCTCTCTCTCTCTCTCTCTCTCTCTCTCTCTCTCTCTCTCTCTCTCTCTCTCTCTCTCCCTCTCTCGGCCCGTCCGGTGGTGGCTGCTTAGCTTAAGGCGGTGGATGGGGAGGAGCGGCCGGGCCGAGGAGGCGGCCGCTGGCTGCTCTTTTACCCCTTTTCCCTCCTCCTCTATCTCTCTCTCTACCTCCCACCCTCTCTCTCTCTCTCTCTCTCTCTCTCTCTCTCTCCCTCCCTCTGGAAGCCCCCCCTGCGACGCGGGTCGGCGGGGCGGCCTTTGGCTTGCTGCTGGCTAATACCATAGCAGACGTGGCGATAGCAGTGCCGGCAGCCCGGCCCTGCGTGCCGCGTGTCTCCACCGCCCCCTCTGGCAGGCTCTCCGGGCCCCGCGCCGGCCGGCAGGCATGCGTGCGTGCGTGCGTGTGCGCGGTGCGTGCGCGCCCCGTGCCGTGCCTTGCGGTATTCGGCCGGGGCTGCCCGAGGATCAACAACATCTCTCTGATCCTTGCGGCCGGCCGAAAGGGACGCCGGACCCTCTGAAAATGACGCACGCCACCAAAACGGACGCGTAAAACTTTTGCACATAGGAAAAAAAAAAGAATCAGATGATAATAATTTTCAAACAAAAACAGAAGACGAAATATACATACCTCCGTCAATGTTAATGCTGGCTCTCTCCATTCTCCCCCACCCCGCTCGATTCATTTTTTTTATTTACTTTCGCAAAGCTTTTCCCTCGGTTTGCTAGGGTTATTGGGCCTGCCGGGCTCCATCTCCCTGTTCCGTAAGAGTGGATTACTGCATGGAATGTTCCCGCGCTTTCCTTTAATTCTTCCCGCCGCCGAACCCCCCCCCCCCCCATCTCTCTCTCTCTCTCTCACTCTCTCTCTCTCTCTCCCTCTCACTATTGCCACCGCCCCCCGGTCTCTCCCTCGAAATCCCCGCCGCCGCTTCGGGTGTGTGTTTTGGTCGTGTCGTGTTGGCTACACGGCCGTTGCGGTGCAGTGCGGCGCCCGCACCGAGAGCATTGGCGCGGGCGGTGGAGGGCGGGCACAGGTGGGAGGGAGACGGCGATAGCGACAGAGAGAGAGAGAGAGAGAGAGGGGGGCAGGACGTCGTTGTCGTTAAGGGTGGACCGCACCGCATCCCCTCCGCACCCGAGCGCGCGGCTGCAGTCACCTCGACGTGAGCACAGCCAAAAGAGAAAAAGACGAAAAAAAAAATAATCGAGAAAACAGAAAAAATATGAGAGATTCCCGTTTTCGGGTGCGAAAAGCTGTTGAGGAAACATTTATTGGAGTGGCGCGGGAGCGCAGGGGGGCGGGCGGCCGGCTGTCGATAGGAGAGGGAGAGAGAGAGGGGGATGCGGGCCCGCAGCGCGCAGCTGCTGCTCCAGACGGAGATGGGGAGTGCGATGCAGCAAGCCCCCAGTGAGAAGGAGTGAGAGAGAGAGAGTCTCAATTAGAGCTCTCATTTGACGGCATTACTCAGATCAACCCTTGGCTCCGCCGGCAGCGCAGCGCAGCAGCCGACGCCGCAGCCTCCGGGTCCAGCAGCCTGGTCCCCCCCCTCCCCGAATCTCTCACTTCCCAACGCTAATTTTAATTCGGCGCAAAGCGTCCTAATCGCGTTAAACTCGGCGCGAAGCGGCGCCTCGCCACGTTGCGTTCCAGGTGGGTGAGGCGAGAGAGAGAGAGAGAGAGAGAGAGAGAGGGGGGGAGGGGGGGGAGGGAGAGAGAAAGTGGGAGGGACAGAGAGAGAAGGGGGAGGGTAGAGATAGGCAGAGTCGTCCGGCTTAGTTTTGGACATTCTGTCTGTGCTGGGAGAGAGAGAGAGGGGGGGGGGGCTGGGAGAGAGAGACAGAATGAGAAGGGTGCGGATTGTGATACGGGTGAGCCTCTCTCTCTCACACTCACACTGTCGCTCTCTCGCGGTCCTTTTGTAACAGTGCCACACTGTCAAGCGCTTCAAAACCCTCCCTTACGCCCCCCACCCCCACCCCCGAGCAGCCACCCTCCTCGACACACCAGAGTGACATAGCGGGCGAGGGAAGCGCGGTTTGGAGAGCGCCGCCGCTGCCGCCGACGGCTCCGAGAGCTCGCGTGCTCTGTCCTCGTCGCACACCCGCCGCTGCTGGGGCCGCAGCGCTCGGGAGCGACGGAGACGGCCTGCCGTGGCTGAGTCACTTCGGAGGCGGCCCCCCCGAGCGCCTCGGATGCGAGCGCGCGGAGCGGCGAAGGGGAGAGGGTTTGCATTGGCGAGGTGTGCGGGGCGCTGCAGGCAGGCAACCCCCTGGGAGCGGAGGGGTGGTGGAGGGGGAGGGGAGGGGGAGGGGGAAGAGGGGCGCCAAAGTGCACCGGCGGTACAGCGGCGCCCGCAGCGCCAGTCGAGGGCGCGGCGGCGGCGGCGGCGGCGGCGGCGGCGGCGGCGGCGGGAGAAGGTCAAGAAGTCCCCTCCGCCCCTCACAGGGAGGGATGCAAAGGCGGGGAGAAAGGCAAGGCAATGAAGGCATCAAGGCGCGCCTGTTTGAATGTTTGATCGCGCGCGGGGGGGGGGGCCCTGCCGGGCGCGCGGGCGGAAACGAGCGCAGCAATCACATTTTATTTTTCGCAGGGCGATGAACCTGTTTTTTTTTTCAGAAAGGGCGGGCGGATGAAAAATTTAATGCGATACATTTGTAGGGGCCCGAAGCCGGGCCAGAGTCGGACCCGAGCCGGCTGGAGACAGTCGGAGACAGTCGGAGACAGTCGGAGACAGAGACAGTCGGAGACAGTCGCGGCCCTCCCTTCGGCCCGCGTCCGCCGCTCCGGTCGGCGTCGAGGCCTTATCTCTCGGCAGCCGCGTGTGTTTTGCGGCCGCTCTGTGCGTCGCCGGTCCTAGGATCGATTCCTGGCGACGCGGGTCCCGCGTGCGTGCGTGCGTGCGTGCGTGTGCGTGTGCGTGCGCGCGCGTGCAGTGCGCCTCCGGACAGCGTGCGTGCCGGTTTAATGCGTGCGCGACGGGAGATAGGACAACGGAAACCCGAAGGGCTGCACTGGCGTACTTAAGGGCGGAAGAGGGTTGGGTTTGAGGGGATGGGAGGGGATGTGCTCGGTGCCGGCCCGGCAGGCTTATATGCGGGGGGACGCCCGCTCCTCCGCATCCTCCACCCCGGGACCCGCGGCACAGCCAGCATAAGGGCTGCTAGGCCCCAAATTTTTCAAAGCATTTTTTTTTTTGGGGGGGGGGGGAAAATCCAGAAATTTTTCGGTGAGTTTGTGAAATTTTCTGGAATATTATAGATTTTTTTCCCCGAAATTTTCAGGACGAGAAACCCCACGCCAGCAGCGCCCGCCAGGCACGGCCCTTTTCTCCCACCCCACCCCCCCTTCTCTCTCTCTCTCTCTCTCTCTCTCTCTCTCTCTCTCTCTCTCTCCCTATCTCCGTCTCTCGCGTGGCACGCGGGCGGCCCTGCAGCAGTGCGGAGGGCGCGGAGGGTCGCCGACGGGGGCTGTGTGTGCGGGCCTCTGGCCGCCCCGCGAGGCAGGGAAAAGACGTGGACGCCTGGGGGGAAGACACACAAGCGAGCGAGAGAGAGGGAGAGAGGTGGGGTAGCGGCGATGTCGCAGAATATGAAAGCGAAGTAAGCGTTAATAATTTATGCAATTTTCTTCCACTCTCTTTTTCTATCTCTCTCACACTAGCACCCTGTGCACGCCGTGTTTGTCACGCCTATGTGAGATCAAGATTCTGCCCGACATTCATTTTTTTTTTTATAAGGAGTCTTTTTTTTTTGTAACGAAATCGACAGAATCAAAGTGTCCGCTTCGGAGAACGAGGATGTGAAGGAGGCGTCAGCGTCAACCGTCCCACGGGGGCGTTGGCGACGCCAAGATCGGCGCCGTCCGGCCGCGGACGTTGGGAAACATTGTTGCGCCCCCCCCCCTCTCTCTCTCTCTCTCTCCCTCTCTCTCTCTCTCTCTCTCTCTCTCTCTCATCATCTCCAAGCGGCGGCAATAGCGGGGGGGAATCCGCAGCGAAAACCGCACGAGTCCGACTGTAACTGCGCCGAAAAGTGCCGAGGACGGGAGGCTGCGGGGGCCTCGGGGGGCCGCGGGGGGCCGCAGGGGGCCGCAGGAGCACCGCCTCAACTATAAACTGCTCTTGTTCAACGAAGCGGGGCGCGGCAGAACAGCGGGGGCTGCGGGCCTCCCCGCCAACCACCGCCATCACAGCAGCCGCTCCTTTTAACTTTCTTGTGCGTTTCCCAGTAGAGAGCGCGGGGCGGTGAAACCCAAGAGAGAGAGAGAGAGAGAGAGAGAGAGAGAGAGAGGGGGGGGGGGAGTTAAAAATGTGATCGGACCGATGCGACTAAAGTGGGTTTCATTGAGTGGTTTGAGTTAAGTTTGTAGCAGTGGCGTGTGCGAGCGGGCACGGCCAGAGGGCTGTCCGACTACCTTCTAGGCACGACGTCCTACTTCCCCTTCGTCCCCTTCCGCCCCCACCCCCTCTCTCTCTCTCTCTCTCTCTCTCTCTCTCTCTCTCTCTCTGTCTCTCTCCCTATCTCCCGCTGCTTCCCTCCCAGAAGGCGCCGCTCTGCAGGGCTGAGCAGCGGTCATCGCGGTCGCCCCCCCCCCCCTCTTCCCTTCCCTCCCCACTCACTTCATCCCTGCCGCCGGAAACCGGAAGCTTGCTCCTCATCATAAACTTGCTTTCATTTCCGGTCTGGCTTCCGAGCGGTGGCGAGATGACTTTGTGCGCGCGGTTTATCACGGCATCGGAAGATGGGAGTTTGCGGGGGGTCCGCGCTGCCCCGGGGGGCCCCGGAGTGTGCGGCCGCGAGGAGCCGCCACTCGGTGAGGCGCCTGTCGGGTAGGCCGGCCCGCGGCGCCACCGTGTGGTGCGGGACTGCCTACCACCCGGTCCGCAGGGGCGCGCACACACCACTCAAATGTTTTTCGACATTTCCCCCAAAAAAAATCCATCCTTAATTTTTTTGGAGGACTTTTGTAAAATTTTCCAGAAAATTTCTGCTTCGGAAATTTTCTGGACTAGAAACCGTACGCACTATACACTCACCGCCTTCCCGTCCCGGCACTCCCAGCAGTATCTTCCATCTCCACGGCCACCGCCCACCCACGCACCGCACACACACACACGCACACACACACACACACACACACACACACACACACGGAGCGGTGAAGATAGGGGCCTTGACCATCAGCAGCAGGCTGACGCGGTGGACGCGGTCCGGTCGGGGGGATGCCGCAGGAGCCATTTGGTGTCTTACGCCCATCGGAGCATATAGCCTTCATCCCCCCCACCCCCTCCCTTCTCTCTCTCTCTCTCTCTCTCTCTCTCTCTCTCTCTCTCTCTCTTCTCTCTCTCTTTCTCTCTCTTGCCGGTCACGCCAGAGAGGCACAGCATGGCCATCTCGCTCGCTCTCTCTCTCTCTCTCTGTCTCTCCAGCCGCCGCGTCGACATATCATCCCTCTTCTTTCTCTCTCGCTCTCTTTCGCCGCCCCCCCCCCCCCCCATACGCTCTGACTTCTCTCCACAGGATTACCTGAATCGATGAGGCTGAAAATTACGTCGGCCCGCAAACCTCGGGTGGCGGTGGTGGTGGTGGTGGTGGTGGTGGTGGCGGTGGAGGCGGCAGTATCCAGAGGCCGCCCCCCCGTCGTCGCCCGGGCCGCAGTGTGTGGGCGCGGCGGCACGACCCACATCATCGCCCGCCACCACCACCACCACCACCACCGCAGCGGCGCCAGCGGCGGCGGCAACAGATATATGAGCCCCTTCACAAAGTAAATCACCCGGGCCGAAAATCGGTTTCTGATACTCGACACTTTTAGGCTTTTGAGGTCCTGTGAGGCCCCTGCGGGCCTCCTCCCTCCCTCCCTCCCTCCCTCCCTCCCTCCCTCCCTCCCTCCTCCGGACCCCTTCTCGGTGCCCTCCCCCTGCTATGTAGACCGCCAGCCAGCCACGCGGGAGCAGGCAGGGGGAATAAAAAGGGGTGCCAGCCCCGCCACCGCCGCCGCCGCCGCCCCCCGCAGAGAGACGGAGAGAGCCTACTGGCATCTCCACGCACCGCCTGGCGGCGGGAGAAGGATGGAAGAGAGAGAGAGAGAGGGGGGAGGGGGAAGGCGCGGGCGGACGTTTGCTCATCTCATTTGCCTAACTATTTTCCCGCGGGTGCAGTATAGGAGGCGGGAGGAATCAATCCACTTCCCCAGACGCCGACGAGTGCGAGGGGGAGAGGCGTATATAGAGAGGCGGCCTGTGCAGGAAGAGCGAGAGAGACGGAGAGACGATGGCACCCAGGTGTGTGTGCGTGTGTGTGTGTGTGCGGCTATTGCCCCATTTCCAATAGAATAAGGTGAGAGAGCGAGAGAGAGAGAGAGAGAGAGAGAGAGAGAGAGAGAGAAAGAAAGTGGCGGTGTTGTTGAGGGGTGCGGCATGCAGATCCCCCCGCCTTGATACGTTGCGTGACATCGTTGTGTGATGGCCAATTTGTGCGGCGCCGGAGTGGTGGTGGTGGGGGGGGGGGTCGGCAGCTCCTACAAGAGAGCGAGAGAGAGAGAGAGAGAGAGAGAGAGAGAGAGAGAGAGAGAGAGAGAGAGAGAGAGAGAGAGAGAGGTGAGACTGGCACGATGAGTATTCATTCATAGAGGCACTAATGCGACGGGTTTCGCGGGATCCGACACCTCCACACCACGTCAGGTCTACACTTTTTGATAGAATATTTAAGGCATTTCGAGTAATTTTAAGGTTGGAAAAAAATAAAAATCGGTCAAGATTTTTTTTCTCTTTACACTTGTAGATCAGGAGCGTGTGTACCGTGGCCCGCATGGACGTTTTCGGTCCACACAATTATTTTTTTTTTTGGAAAATTTCTCATACGTGGGAATTCAAGGGGCGGGAAATAAATGTGTGTGACTCGACGACGATGCCGACGGTCAGAGAGTCCTGACACTCTACTGTGGCGGCAGTCACTCGGTAGGGGGCGGCACGGCACGGCACGGCTGCTGCGTACGTCTTCATGACCCCGGCTGGCCCCCTCAGCTCCCACCCCTTCGGCCCCCAAAGTCGGAGGGGTGGGGTGGTGGGGGATGAATAATGCATGCACGGGCTGCACGCCCTGGCATGACGCGCTGCATGTTTTGGCTTCCACGCCATTGCCTCCTCTATCTCCCCCATCCTTCCCTCTCTCTCTCTCTGTCTCTCTCTCTCGCTCTCTCTCCCTCTCACCGCACCGCACCGCGGCGGCGCGTGGACCAGGCCGCAGTGCTGTGTGTGTGTGTGTGTGCGTGCGCGTTCGCGTGCGCCGCCGCCCAGGTGGAAAACAACTCTCAAAGAGTGGGACGCGGGCGTTCGGAGCGGGGAACCGGGCGGCGGCCGGCGCGACGCCGACACCCGTGGCGCGCCAGTCGACGTCCAAAACACGAAATATTACGTTGATTCCGACGCGTTTTTCACGGCTTCCAAATTTTAGAAATTTAGAAGGCCGCAGCGGACGGTGTCTGCCGGGACGCCGGCCCGCACCCTGCGGCAGCAACCCCCTCCCCCGCCGCGTCCCCCCGAAACTGTGGTGTACAAGCACTACAGCGACACTTTGCTCGCGGTATTGCACTCGACAAGAATTACGACCGCAATGTTGTCCTTGTTGTTGTTGTTGTTTTGTGTGTCTCCCTTTCTTGCGTCGTTTCACTCTCTATTTTTTTTTTCATATTTGTTTTTCAAGTTTTTCGCCGTTGTACAGCAGCGCGAAAGGGACCGCCCCCCTGCCGGAGCCGAAGCCAAGGGCTCTTTGCCGCACCTGCTCCCCCGCGGCCATGACGGCGGCGCGGCGCGACGCAGCGAGGCTATCCCTCTAATCGCTGCACACACACACACACACACACACACACACTGTCCTCTCTTTTTTTTCAGCAGAGACACAGTTGTCCCCGTCGCAACTCTTTTTTTTTTTTTTTTTGCTGTCGCGGCTTGGTATACTGCCGCGTGTTTCCCAGGACACAAAGTCCAGCAGCGGAGAGGAGAAGGGGATTAGACTGCATGGGTGCGCGACCGACGCGCGGCCGAAGAAGAGATAAATTTAATAAAAACTGTTGGCTTTTACATCGTTGAAGCAGCGACACATATGGGGGACGATTTTAAAGATTAGCTTCAAAAAGTCCTCTCCCTCTCTCTCTCGCACTGCAGAGCACTGCTCCTAGGCCCCGGCTGCCCAGGGGAGGGCCTAAGGGGAGGGATATTTATTTGCCTTTGAACTCGCCTTTCTGCAAACCAACTTAATTCGATTCGCAACACACAGTGGGACGGCAGCAGTGCTACGCTGTTTGCTTTCTCCGCCCGCCTCCCCCCCCCCCCCCCCGGCCTCCCACATCGTCTGTTGCGCCCTTCGCCGGCCCCGCCACGCCCCGCCACGCCCCGCCACGGACAGCCACGGGCCGGGCTCGTAGCCCACATAATTCGCACCATAACAAGAAGAGTGCCTGCGGCCAGGACACCCTCTCCCCAAACCCACTATACCCTCCACTACAGCAGTGTTGCCGGCGGGGAGGGAGGGAGAGAGACGGACAGAGGGGGAGGAGGAGGGGGAGGAGGAGGGGGAGGAGGAGGGGGAGGAGGAGGGACAGACAGATCCCGCCCAGGCGTCTGCCTCCTCCGCCTCGGCCTGTTCTGAGCAGTGCGGGCGCCACTGAGATGTGACCGCCAGTTCAAACTTCGGACGGTCTCCCCTCCTCGTCCAAAAATATTATTTTAAATAAATGAAATGCCGCGAATTAAAAGTGTTAATTTCTATGGAGCGGAGGGCAAGATTCCTGCCGGATTATTTCCCCCTCTCATTTCCCCCGCCGCTGCTGCCCCGGTGCTGCGTCAACGGCAGACTCGCAGGGCGAGTACCTCACCCCGGAGGCGGCCAGCCGTGCAGCCAGTCAGAGCCAGGCGCGCCGCCAGGCAGGCAGCCAGCCAGGCAGCCAGCCAGCCAGCCAGCCAGGCAGGCAGCCACGGTGAGCCCCCCGGAAGTCATCCCCGCTGCAGAGAAACTCTTTTAAAGTTTTTCCGTATTCAAGCGTCCAAACGCCTGCAGCGGCTTTCGGGCGCCGAGCCGGCGGCGGGGCCTCGCCTCTCGCGCCGCCCCCGCCGCCCCCGCCGCCCCCGCGCCGCCCCCGCCGCCCCCGCCGCCCCCGCGGGGCACAAGGCGTTGTTCCTTTCGGACCGCGTCGTCCTGTTCCGCTCCGCGAACCAGAAGAGCGAGCGAGAGCGACAGACGGACAGAGCAGCAGACGGAAAGAGAGAGCGTGCCGCTAAAAAAAAAAAAAAAGTTGCAAGGAAAAGAGCAGAGAGTATGAAAAGAAAATGTCGAGTTGCACCGTCTGGAGGGAGACGACGCGCTTGAAAGGCTACGTACTCTGCGAGAAGGAGTCACCACCTGAGTGTCCTGCCTCACTGTCCTGCACCGACAATTTTTTTTTTCCTTTTCCCTTTTTCTTTTTTTTCTTTTTTTTTTGTCGTTGGGGTAAGCTGGACGAACGGCGCAAAAGGCAAGAAGTCCGTCCAATCGCTGACTGCCGCTGCCGCTGCCACGGCCAGCCAGCGGGGCTTCGCTCGGCTCGGCTCTGAGGTTTCCCCGCCTTTTCCCCCCTCTTTTTCCTTTTTTTTCCCCCTTTTCTTTTTTCCCCCCGCTTTCCCGCTATGCTGGCCGCGCGCGTCCCTTCTCGTCCCGTTCCGACCGGCCGAGTTCGACGCGAAATCTGCTTGTTGGAGCTGAATGCCAACATCTGCTGGCTGAGCCGCACTCAGTACCGGCACTGGCGGGAGCACGGCCGGCTGAAAAACAGTCGAAAGTCCTGCGAGAGAGAGAGAGAGAGAGAGGAAGGGGGCGAAAGCCGAAAGCGGGCCAGAGCATCAGCCATCGGAGAGAGAGAGAGAGAGAGCAAAGTCTCGGGCAAAGCGGATTCGCTCGTCTGAATAAGGATGGTCCGGGAGGCTGGTGCAGCGGCCGCAAAGAGGCGGACGGCAGACGGACACACACACACACTCTCTCTCTCTCTCTCTCTCTCTCTCTCTCTCTCTCTCTCTCTCACACACACACATGCGCACGAGAGTCTGACCGCCGCCGGGTCACACTTCAAAAGGTCGCTTTCGTGACGAGAGGGTACCTCCTCGCCTTGTCACACTCGTGGCGGCGGCCGCGTAGAGAAGAGAGAGACAGACAATATCCCAACCGGCTGGTGCACGCGGAGAGTGCGAAGGAGAGAGAGAGAGAGAGAGAGAGAGAGAGAGAGAGACAGACACGCCAACATGGCGATTATTTCTCTCTCAGGCGTGATTCCTCCCCGGCCGATAAACTCCATCAAGGAAATAGCGCTATTATTGTAGTGGCGGGGCCCGGCCGGCCTGATGTGATCCATCTCTCTCTCTCTCTCTCTCTCTCTCTCTCTCTCTGCCGCGTAATCAAGTGTGCTTTCCTCGGGCATTAGAGAGGCGGCGCCGGCGGGGGCTTAGAGAGACGTGAGGGCGGTTTGCCTTGCCGCGGCGCGCCCCTCCTCGCCACTGTCAGCGGAGATTGACCGGGGCACAGGCCAAAGGGGTGCACTGGCCGGCCGGGGCCTCGTGTCCCCTGGACCCGCAGCATCCCTCACACACACACACACACACACACACACACACACACACACACACACACGCCGCAGGGGGCTGCGCAGGCCGAGCAGGCGACCGCAGCCGTAGCGTGCGGTTCCCGCCCTCACCACGCGCGACCACGACTCCGCAGACCTTTTTTTTTATGCCCCCTCTCCTCTCTCTCTCTCTCTCTCTCTCTCTCTCTCTCCGTATCTCTCTCCCTCTCTCTCTTACTCTTCTCAGCATCCAGCAGCCCGAGCCCTCCGGTGCTTTTGGTCCACAACAGCCAATAGCAAAGAGTAACCCTCAGACTCGTGTACAAAGTTGAGCGTGCGTTCTCCCGGCCCCTCGCCCTCATTCTCCTGTTACCTTTCGCCTCCCTCCCCCTCCCTTACCCTCTCTCTCTCTCTCTCGCTCTCTCTCTCTCTCTCTCTCTCTCTCCCACGCTTGTGCAGCACTCCTCGTAGGGTATAACGGCCTGGTCCTGGCCGGCTAGACCGGTCGGTGAAACCACTTGCCGGGCTGTTGGACCGGGGCGAGGCGACCGAACGAGTACCGAGCCAACACCCTCGGGCCCCCTCCCCCCCTCCCCGCGACCCCCCAGGGACCCCCCAGGGACCACCCCGGGGGAGCGGGACCCCCCGCAGCGAGCTCCAGAGTGGCCGAGTGCGCAGTCGTACGGAACCCTACCGGCACCACCATACTACCGTCTTTCGTTCTACCCCCCGGCTCATCCTCTCTCTCGTCTCTCTCTCTCTTTCGCCTCTCTCTCTCACTCTCTATCTCCATCTCTCTCTCTCTCCCTCTCAACGCGAGTGACTGACACAGGCAGGGCCGGACAGACTCCTGGCTGCCGTGCTACTGTCTGTGGTTGCCGCATGGCTGCGCACGCCGCTGGCAAACAGACGGAATGAGAGAGAGAGAGACTACGGACAGCGTCGGGGGATAGACAGAGACGGAGCGAGTAGAGGGGGGGGAGGGGGTTCCGCCCCTGGAAGGTAGGCAGGCCGGGTTGTGGGGTCTCGCGGCCGCAGGCGGCAGCGGCGGAAAGCAGACCCTGCCCGCCGGCCCGCGCCGTCTGCTTTGAGAGCTCTGCCTCTCTCTCTCTCTCTCTCTCTCTCCCCTCTCTCTCCCTCTCTATCTATCTATCTCTCTCTCTCGCTCTGCTCCGTGTCCTTGCGGGCGGGGTAAGGCGGCACGGCGCCACCGCAAGCACAGTTTGGCGGGACGTAAGGTAGCTAACTACAGGCACGGCACGGCGGGTGGAGGAGGAAGAGGAGGAGGAGAGGAGGAGGAGAGGAGGAGGAGGAGAGGAGCCCGAGGTCGCGGTCGGGCGGAGCGGCGGCCCGTGCCGCACGAAACCACGTAACCCCCTCAAACACAACCAAACAGGAGAGCGCGAGAGACGATACATTTGACTGCGCAGGTTCGAGAGAGACACTTTTATCTAGATACTTTTATCTAGATAATACCCAACACTGCTGCTGATGCTGTCCGATGAGATAGTTGGAAACATGGTGGTCGCGCGGCCCCCGCCGCCCCCGCCGCCCCCCGCCGCCCCCCGCCGCCCCCCGCGGCCCCCGCGGCCATGTCGGCGGCACCAGATGGCCGCGGTCCGAGCAGCAGTGTCCGAAGCACTTAGCGTGTCTCGTCAAGTTTGTCTGCTGCTTGCTTTAAGCCGCTCAGCAGCCGCCGCTTCAGATCGACCCGGCGGACTTTTACCGACGCCGCCCTGCCACAGAGTAGTTGTACCGCTCGCGGGGTCCCCGACGTCCCCCAGGCGTCCCCCAGGCGTCCCCCAGGCGTCCCCCAGGCGTCCCCCAGTCCCCCTGCTCGCACCACCAACTTTACAATAACAGCCCCAACTTATCAATCCCAGCAGCCTGCCTGCCATAGCCTGCCCGAGAGAGTGCTTGTCGTGCTCTCGCTCTCTCTCTCTCTCTCTCTCTCTCTCTCTCTCTCTCTCTCTCTGCGTCATCCCACCCAGAATTCGATCGTGCTCTAAAATCATTCATTTATTTTGTAAGATCGGGCAAACCCGTTAAAAAAAAAAAATGGGCCGCACCCCGATGGATGCGGTGGTCTCGTGCCTCCAGCAGGTGGGGGCCGCGGCTCCAGCAGGCAAGAGGTGCTCCAGCCATTAATCATTCATGACCCGGCAGAGGCCGCCGCCACCGTCATGGAGGCCCATTCGGCCGCCCATGGCTGCCCGTGGCCTCCTGCCGCCGCCGCCCGCCGCAAGTTTCTTGCAAATTCGGTGAATTATATTCCAGCAAAGCCTCTCTCTCTCTCCCTCTCTCTCTCTCTCTCTCTCTCTCTCTCTCCACCCCTCTCCTTCTCCTCAGCTCTGCCCACCTCTGCTCACCCACCACCGCCTCACATGCATCTCTCTCCCTCCCACCGCCGCCGCCACTTTCCGTCCTCCCATATTGACCGAACCGAGTTAGGCTTTCCTCCCCCCCCCCCCCCCCCCCAACAGAGATGAGGCCGCTGCGTGTGGAAAAACGCTGCAGAGTTCCGTGATGACGACGAGCAAAAGCAAACGGAAAGCGGCGGCGTGTTTAAGAGCCACTTAGCCCATTTTATTCCTCCCCACATCTTTCTCTCCGTCTCTCTCTCTCTCCCTCTCCCTCTCTCTCTCTCTCTCTCTCTCTCTCTCCCTCCCTTTCTCTCTCCCTCTCCGCTCTCATTCTCGCCGTGTTTGTTCATCCCCCCCCCGCAGTTTTCGCTTATCGGTCGGCGGACACGACGCGCGCCGGCATACACAAACCGCGAAAGCGAGACGGCGAGAGAGAGAGAGAGAGAGAGAGAGAGAGAGAGAGAGAGAGAGAGAGCGGAGGACAAGCGCGGGACAGAGAGAGACACACACAGCGAGTTAGAGACAGTCTCTCTCTCTCTCTCCCGCGTTGTTTTTGTTCCGGCAGCTTGAGGAATACGAATTAGGATTATGGTGATGGTCCTGCTGGAAGAGGAAGAGGTTTCCGTATTTACCATCCGCAGGCCGCCTGGAACATAAGCCATTGAGAGAGGAGCCCCCGCGGCCCCCGCGGCCCCCGCGGCCCCAGCGGACCCCAGCAGCAGCTACCACACAACCCGCTCCGTGACCACCGAACAAGCCCCGCATCCCGGTTATACACCCTTCTTCGGTCCGCCGAGCGATATGGCGGTGGTTGGGGGGAGTGATTGGTGTTTTGCGAAACAAAACAACAAAAACGACAACTGTCGTTTGTTTTTGTTTTTGTTATTGTTTCTCCACTTCACTTTTCCGGCTCCTATTCATCCGTCTTGGAGGTGTCGTGCTCACCAATCCATCTGTCTGCGCTCCGGTGGTACTGGACGTGCGCCCTCTCTGTCTCTGTCCCTCTCCACCTCTCTCTCTCCCTCTCTCGCCCTGCCTCTGCCTCTCTCTCGCTCTGTCTCTCCGCCATCACCTCTCATTCATCTGCAGCCACCGCCAGCACCGCGCCGCACGCGCCACGCCCGCCTTTTGTCCACGCGGAGCCCTTTTCTCTTGTTGTTGTCGTTGTTGTTTTTGTTTCCCGCAAACGACAACGACCGTGGTTTCGCGATACGAGAGGAGAAAGGGAGGGGGAGGGGGTAGTAAAGGGAGTGGGGGGGAGGGGGTGAAAAGCGACCGGCGGCGGGTGACGGCCCAGCTTACACCGTTCGGCCTCGCGTACCTTCGTGTTCCATATTCGTCGGGAAAGGAAGCTACGATGAGATGAAGCGAGCGCGCGAGACGCTTTTCCTCTTCTTTCCCTCTCTTGAAAAAAAAATATATTCATTACCCGTGAAAAGCGTAATGGGGCATCATTTATTTTGTTGGTAGGCGTCGGGCGCGAAATCCCCCCTTGACTTTACTTTATGCGCGACCAAGGGGAGTTACCGGCCCCATCCACCTATTTACCGACTCTCTCTCTCTCTCTCTCTCTCTCTCTCTCTCTCTCTCTCTCTCTCTCTCTCCCTAACTGCCAATAATCCCTTATTACTCCTTCAGGCCGCGGTGTGCCCGTGCCGCTGGCTGAGGAGTACAAGTACAAGGGTTTTGCCGTAAAATTCCCTCATTTCATCCGGGAAAAAAAAAACACGGCGCACATGAGAGAAACTTCTCTCTCCCCTCCCCTTTCCCACTTAACCCCCCTCCCCGCCAATTTCTCCCCTATTTTTTCCCCTGCTTTTTCGTGACAAACCTGCCAATACAGAGCCTCTCGATTATTCGTCTGCTATTTGCTGTGAGTAAGGGCGCGCGTCACACGGCGCCCCGCAAGTGTGAGAGAGCCAATTTTCATTCTACATTTTAGACGTTTTTTTTTTCTTTGTTTTCTTTTTTTCCCTTTTTCCTTTGTCATGCCGTAGGGTTCTCGTTGGCGCGCGGACCGCCCGTCCCACGGCATCGCGCAAGTCGACCAGATAACTGCACTTTGTGCTCCAGATTCACAGCGGCGCCGCCACACAAGAAGAAGAGGAAGAAGAAGAAGGCGGTGGCGACGCCGCGGCCACCGCCGTCTATGAAGTGCTGCCGCCACTGTGCTGTGCGCGGCAATCGGAACAATACGATACACGAGTGTAGAGGGCGGTGCGGGGGCTGCCAGCAAGCGCGCGGCGGCAAGTTTTGAAAAAGAAGAAGAGGAGTTTCGCGCGCGGCGGAGCGGGCGGCGGGCAACGACAACAGACACAGCAGACGACAGACGTACCGGCGAGCCGAGCCGCGCAGACTCTGGGCGGGGCACTTCCCATTCAAGGTACTGCCTGCTTGTCAATAAGCTCTCTAAGGGGAACAAAGACGGGCGACGGGAGGGAGGAAGAGAGAGAGAGAGAGAGAGAGAGAGAGAGAGAGAGAGAGGGAGAGAGGGAGGGAGATTCACATCATATCGACAATGAGCGGAATTGAATAAAACGTCAAGAGAGGCACTTCCCCCCCCCCCCCTTTCCATCTCGACATGCCGCGTCGCAGTGTCATGCTCAACGCCCAGAGAGAGAGAGAGAGAGAGAGAGAGAGAGAGAGAGAGAGTGAAGGGGAGCGGGGAGATTTCCTGATACGGCTGTCGAAATGCTCCACTGGTTGGCGCGGGAGTGGCGTGAAAAAGTGATGGTGTCGCAGGAAGAGGAGCGGGGGGGGGGGGGGGGGGGGGGGGGGGGGTACCCGACCGTGCCATAAATTAAAGCAGTGTTGTAGCTGTATGTGTGCAAAAGGGGGAATCGGCAGGGCGGCAGGGGGCGCCTCAAAGGGTCGGCAGCGGAGCCAATATTACAACAAGAGAGGGAGAGACAGAGGGGGGGGGGGGGAGAAAGAGAAGGGGTGTAGCCAGGTGTAGCATGATCCACTGATTGATTGTATTTTTTTTTTTATTTCCTTCCTTCGATTACTTTGGACAGGTCCTCTCGGGTCCGCCGGCCGCCGCACCACTCAGACGCAGCACTGAGTAGAGGCGGGGCTGGGCGGGATAGGCAGCGCGGCGGCGGCGGCGCGCGGCGGGCGGCCTACCCTCCCGGTGACAGGCGCGCAGCCGGGGGCCGCCGTGCTCAGAACGGAAGGCTGCGGAATGCGGTGCATGGCGGCGCCCAGCGAGACGGCTCACTGTCTCTGTCGCACTCAGGGGGACACCTCAGAGGTGCGAGAGGGAGAGAGAGAGAGACAGCGCTATGAGACGACCCTGTTCGGAGGCGGCCGAGGGGCGAGGTGCGGCCGCCCCCCCCGCTAAAGAAGCCGGCACGGACAATGGCTCTGACTGATGTCCTTAATTAAAGAGCGTTTTCCAGCGTAGGAGCGAGAGAGATAGAGAGAGAGCGCGAACGGGAGGGGCTGACGGGGCAGGGGCGTGAAACAGAAAAGAGGGAGAGAGAGAGAGAGAGAGAGAGAGAGAGAGAGAGAGAGAGAGAGGACGCAAACGAAGCGCAGAAACAGAAGGGGGAAGGGAGAGAGGGGAGGGTGTCCCTTGAAAAGTGTTGTCGCGATGACGGGGTTCCCGGGGCCCGGCACGGCTGTGCTCCTGCAGAAACGCAACACCCGTCCACGAAAGCTTTCTGCCGCGGTCTCTCTCTCTTTCTCTCTCTCTCTCTCTCTCTCTCTCTCTCTCTCTCTCTCTCTCGCTCTCACATCCCTCCCGCGGATGAAGAGCCAAACCGCACACGGCGAGTGGCACATAAGAGTAAGGGGAGTGCACCTTCGGTCTCCCTCCCTCCCCCGCCCCCCCCCCCCCCCCCTCTCTCTCTCTCTCTCCTCAACACTTGTTCCCCGCTGCCATAAAAAAAAGGGCATAAAACACAGAAATATTGACCCTCTCGCCTGTCAGTAGTCGTTTGGCATGAATGGATGGACCCCATTGTGCAAAGCGGATGGGTCGGGCCCCCGCAGCCCCCGCAGGCCCCGCTGTGCCGGCCGTGCCCGACGCACGCGGTGCACGGCGCGGGGGCTGCGGGGGCCCCGCTGCACACACAGCGGCCATGCCGGCCGGGCAACTATGATATATCGGCGAGATGTGTGTGATGTGGCCGTGTCCGTCTCGCAAGCCCGCTGCTGCTGCTGCTGCTGCTGCGTGTGAATAAAAGGACCGGTATAGTTTATTTCTATTTGAAATGCCGCGGACAGCGATGTGGAGAGGGAGAGGGGGGAGGGGGGGGAGGGAAGGGGGAATAGGGAGGGAGAGAGTGGCTAATCTTCCGCCTGCTTGCATGACGTCTTAACACCCTTCCATATTTCTCCCACATCGCCCGCCCCTCTCTCTCTCTCTCTCTCTCTCTCTCTCTCTCTCTCTCTCTCTCTCTCTCTCTCTCGTCTTCTATACTGTGCAATAACAAACATTCGCCTCCTCCCGCCGCGCATGATGAAAAATAATCAACATAATCAATTTCGGCGCGTAAAATGAAACGCGCGGGGGCGTGGAACAAATGAAAGATACGACCGCCGCCGCCGCCGCCGCCGCCGCTGCAGGAGCCCCATCATTTCCCTGACACTTCGCACCCCTTCTCCCCCGGACATAAACCGCCCCCCGCGGCTCCAGCGGGCTCCAGCGGGCTCCAGCGGGCTCCAGCAAGCTCCCAGCCGCCGCCGCCCTCCCGCCCCCCGCGGAGACGGCTGGACCCCCCGCCGTGCACCGGACGGAGGAAGGCTTTTAGCGGCGGCTATTCGGAGGGCGGGCCGCAGGGGCGGGCCGGGGAAGGGGAGAGGAGGGGGGGGGGGCACCGCCGCTGTGTTTACATTACGGAATATATGGGATGTTTAAGGTAAGACGGCCTGGGTAAGAAAAAAAATCATAAAAAATAACGAGTTTTCGCACCAATGGGGGGGGGGGGGGAATCGGTAGCACGCACCTCCACAATACGTTGTAAATGCCCCTTCCCCTCCCTGGCTACGCCACTGGCCGCACCGCATCGCCGACCAGGCCGCCCGCCTCCTGTCGTCAGCTGTCAGCTACGCCGCACACGGATATTGTCTGTTGACAAAGCCGGCCGAGTCTGTGTCTGCTGGGGGGCGGCAGCGGCCGTGGCAGCGGCTGGGTCAGTCACATGCCGGCGGCGCGCGGCGTGGCCGTGGCGGCGCGTGGCGCGGCGTGCCGGCCCCGTGCCTCTGTGTGCGCGCGCCATAAATCACAATGCGGCAACCCCTGCAGTGCCCTCCCCTCCCTCCTCCTCCTCCTCCTCCTCCTCCTCCTCCACCACCACCACCCCCACCGGGGCGGGCCGTCAAGGGTGTGACATTCCATGAAAAGGGCTCTCCGAATGCATTTCCAAAGTGGCGGTAGCGGTGGCGGCGGGGGAGTGAGAGAGAGAGAGAGAGAGAGGGGGGGGGGGGGAGAGGACAGCGGCTCCCAGGACCACGGTCCCCAACGACGGTGTGGGGCCGTGGAGTCCGGGCCGCAGTTCCACCGGCCCACTGGCTGCTGAAGCAGCCGCGCGGCCCCAAACAGACTAAGAGAATGTTATTTCCCCCCAAAACACTGGAGCCTCCAGCTCTCTGCCCAGCTGGTACTACTCCCCCCACCCCCCTTTCTCTCTCTGTCTCTTCTCTCCAGCTCGCGCTTTCTCACTCCCACTGCTTCAAAAGTCCGCCCGCCCTCTGCCGTGCGGCGGCGGCGGCGGCGCGTGGAATTTCATTTGCGTATTCCCGCGCACAACTTTTGAAGAGTTTTAATACCGAGAAAGTCGCAGTTTATGCAGACGGAGATATAATTTGATGAATTTTAATTAGCACTTTTCGGGGTGGGGGTGGGAGTGGGGGGGCTACCAACAGCGGCTACCCGCGAGCTCCACCAAGTGGCGGGCCGCGAGAGCTCGGCGAGGAGGTGGTGGTGGAGGCGTGCGGCGAGGAAGACGGTTATGTGAGGGCCCGGATCGGGTCCAGCCCCACCACGGGCAAGTCCCTCACGGCGACGGCCGAGTCCCTCGCAGTCCTGTTCCTGGCCCGCGGTGCCCTGTGCATTTTGCGGCTCTGCGCTGTCGAGGCTCACTCACGCCCTCTGCCCGTACTACCGAGGTTTTATCCATTTTCATTTATCTATTTTTCATTTCATCGTGCAGTATTTTTATTCTTCGCGCGTCTTGTTTTGTTTTCAGAGCAGCCCTGCGGGAGAACTCGGAATCAGAGATGTTGGCCAGACCGCGCTTCGTCGCCTGTTCCTCGGTAACCTCAAAGCCACCGGCGGCGCGCGTTGGAGAGTCTAGAGAGACTCGGGGCCTCTGTAGGGGTTTGTCAGGCCGCCGCCCGCTTACCTGTTGTACTGCGGGCGCCAGGCCGGCGGGCGCCGGGGCCGCGTCGTCACGGAGGTGTATTCCAGGTAGTTTACAATCTGTCTCACTCGCTCTGCTTCAGCCACTCGGGGGACAACGCGGCTGCGCCGGGCCGAGGCCGCCGTCCGTGACGCGGCACGCGCCCGACGGCTCGCGGCCGGGTCCGGGGGGTCCGCTAACGGGGTGAGATCGTGCCGACTCGCGGCGCCGCGGCGGGCAGGGAGCGGCGCGGACCAAGCCAGGCAGCGGGACGACGTGCACCGCGGGGGGCCTCCCTGGGTACTGAGGAGGCGCGGCGCGGCGCGGCGCGGCGGTGGGTGGGTGGGCCGGGAGCGGCCGGGACTCGCCAGGACCGCCGCGCCGCGCCGCCTCCAGCGCCACCCCGCGGACTCGCGGGGCACTCGCTGCACCGGACGGCCCGGGAGGGCCGCCGCCGGTACACGGACAAGAGCCCCGGACCCAGACGCTCAAAAATAATCCTCCCAACGAGCGGGGCCCCACAACGGTAGCAGCCCCGTGTCCGCCAGCTGCTTCTTCGGAATCGACGCCCCCCCCCCCCCCTATGCTGCCGTCCTGCGGTCCACTGCTATGGGATACGTTTAAGCTGCCAGGGACCAAGCACAGGTGCTGCGAAAGTCCCTTCCAACTCGGACCGACCGGGTCTGCCTACGAGCGCCTGTGGTAGGCAACCCATTCGACAGCGCGGCAGAGCAATTGCGCACCAAGACAAGTGGCTCGCCTCATGGCCGTGGATATCTCCGGAACTTTGTGAATCGAGGTAGGCAAGGTAAAATATCAAGGAAGTAATATTTCTTTTTAAACTCTGTCGACGGAAAAAAAAATTGTTTTTCTGAAGTTGTAGGAATCTCATTCGACGCATCCGGCGATATTTGAGATTCTTCGGCGAGAGAACTTTTATATTCGGAACTACTCACGGCAAATTATTTAGCCATGTTCAATGATTCATGGAGAAGATACACATTTTTAAGTTCATTCAAATCATTTTTTTTTTAAATCGAAATTGAACGGAATGGTACTTGAGTAGTGATCTGAGTACCATATTACTACCATCAACATTCCTTTCAGTTAGGGCCTACCACTTTAAAAACCCTCTCATCAAATCACGGAATTTTCCCCATAAACTCTGAGTTGGAAGGGACTTTCGCAGCACTTGTGCTTGGTCCCTGGCAGCTTAAACGTATCCCACAGCAGTGGACCGCAGGACGGCAGCATAGGAAATTGGGGTTCGTGAAGAAAGGACACCAGCGCAGAAAAATTTATTTGCCATATAGTGGTGTTGCAAGTGCCAATGCGGACAGTCAATTAAACAACTACATATTTTTATTTCTTTATTTCATTAACAGCTCCTTGTTGACCCCAAGACCATGCTCATATTTCCGACAATCTCCAACTTACAAAACGACAGGCGCAAACTCCTCAGACAGGCAAACTCCTCAGACAGGCAAACTCCTCAGACAGGCAAACTCCTCAGACAGGCAAACTCCTCAGACAGGCAAACTCCTCAGACAGGCAAACTCCTCAGACAGGCAAACTCCTCAGACAGGCAAACTCCTCAGACAGGCAAACTCCTCAGACAGGCAAACTCCTCAGACAGGCAAACTCCTCAGACAGGCAAACTCCTCAGACAGGCAAACTCCTCCATATTTAAAATCATCCGTTTCTTAAAACTAGGCATCACAAAGCCATTGTCATACTCCTAAAACAACTGCCAAAATATCAAACTCAATCTCCTTCAGTAGACGAACTATTCCAATTCACAAAATCCGTCTCAAATTTAAAATCATCCAGCTTAAAAACAACATGCAACTTAAAGCCATCAAACTCTTAAAACAAGCAACTTAAAGCCATCAAACTCTTAAAACATGGCTCTTAAAACATGGCTCTTAAAACATGACTCTTAAAACATGATCTCTTAAAACATGACTCTTAAAACATGATCTTAAAACATGTAAAACATGTTAAAACATGACTCTTAAAACATGACTCTTAAAACATATCTGTTAAAACATGACTCTTAAAACATATCTGTTAAAACATGTCTGTTAAAACATGACTCTTAAAACATGACTCTTAAAACATATCTGTTAAAACATGACTCTTAAAACATATCTGTTAAAACATATCTTAAAACATATCTGTTAAAACATATCTGTTAAAACATATCTGTTAAAACGTAACTTTCAATATCAAATTAAAATTACAAAACTTAAAACATTTAACTGTTACAGCGTCATCAAAATTAAAACATCAAACTGTTGAGGAGTTGTCAAACTTAAAACTTTATCAAACTGTTACAGCGTCGTCAAACTGTTAAAACATCTCAGCCTCCTCATACATTTGCCTGCCTTTTCTCGCCTTTTCTCCTCCTCACAATTGCGGGGTGGAAATAACCTTGTCACCCAAAGAGGAATAAGCAGCAGACATCAGAGGGAGAGAGAGGGAGAGAGAGAAGAGTGAGTGGGCAGAGCGCCGTGTGGGGGGGAGACAGGGGTGTGGGGCGCGCTACGGCGGTGGCCTCCGACCTGGGCAGCCGAGAGGAGGTGGAGACGGACGGCGGGGAGAGACCCCCGGGGTGGGCACGTTGGCCAGTGGGGGGGAGGGAAGGGAGGTGAGCGGGCGGTGAAGGAGCAGAACAAAAAGTGTGCAGAGTGCAAGTGTGTGAGCGCGAGGGCGCGACGCGACGCGGTGCGGGGGTGCGCGAGTGCGGGTGCGCGAGTGCGGGTGCGCGAGTGCGGGTGCGCGAGTGCGGGGGCGCGAGTGCGGGGGCGCGAGTGCGGGGGCGCGAGTGCGGGGGCGCGAGTGCGGGGGCGCGAGTGCGGGTGCGCGAGTGCGGGGGCGCGAGTGCGGGAGTGCGGGGGCGCGAGCGCGCGAGCGCGGAGCGAGAGTGGCGGAGCGAGAGTGGCGGAGCGAGAGTGGCGGAGCGAGATGTGCACGATGCCTGCCTACACCAGGGCCACGACTTTTGCCTACCCGGCGGAGAGTGCCGCCTCAGCGCAGTTAGTGCCGTCCGACGGCCCCACGCGTCGTGTCCGCGTCCCAGGGCGGCGCACCCCAGGACCCCAGGACCACAGGACCACAGGACCACAGGAGTCCGGAGCAGCAGGGGGGGGGGGGGGGGGGGGGGGGGGAGGGGGCGGCGACAGCCGGCCAGACGGAACATCTTTCTGACACTGCACGCCAGACTGCTGATGATGATGATGATGTCATCATCGGGGGAAGTGAGGGTCAACGTTGTGACTTAAGCCCTCGGGGCGCCGGCGGCCCGCCGACTCGGAACTTCACCGTTCTGCCGCGCCACTGCACGGCTACGGCCGACAGGTCCGTCAAGCCGACATACGAGGGGAGTCCACGCGCGGAGCCGCGAGGGGGGGGGGGGGGGGGGGGGGGGACCGCAAAGCTAGGGAGAAAATCTAAAATTATGGAAAAAAAAAACTTATGGGGCGGGGCGGCACGAGCCTTCCACCCATGTGGAGGGAAAGGGGTGTGCCCTGCAAAACTGGACATTACTTTGGCTTATGGTAAAGAAAAAATTGGGGTTGAAAACAAATAACCTAGAGAGGGTGGGAGAGCGAGGGGGGGGGGGGGGGGGGGGTACCAGCCAGTGGCAGAGCGCTCCTCATTCAGATCCAGAAAAATCGACAGACGAGATCACTCATTTGCTATCCCAAGGACACTCCAAATTGTGGCCAA
Organism: Megalurothrips usitatus; assembly: GCA_026979955.1. Taxonomy (NCBI): domain Eukaryota; kingdom Metazoa; phylum Arthropoda; class Insecta; order Thysanoptera; family Thripidae; genus Megalurothrips; species Megalurothrips usitatus. The sequence continues at coordinate 10,397,285 of CM049601.1, forward strand.
GAAATTTGCCAAGATCGGACAACTTAAGGACTGACTTTAAAACATAGAGTAGGACAAAAATTGCAGTGAATGATTCAAAGTTTACTTCTATAATGTCACCTGAAGGGCTGGTGCAAAGTTATTACGCAAAATAATTTACAAAAAATTTTAAGAAGTTATTTCACTGGACTTGGCCTCCGACACAGCAGAAAAAAAAAAGAAAGAAAAGCGAACAGGTAAGGCAACTTCACAACTTCAATGGGCATTGTATGATATGACGTGTTAATAGACAAGACACCAACTAGCTAAAATACCACAACCTCTAACAAGGCTACCTACACACGCAAATTAATAACAAAATACACACAAACTAAAACAAAAAACACTACGCACCACTAGAACACACAAATGGAATGAGTCATATGCCCATTGAAGTTGGAGAGTGATATATTACATAATGTGAAAAGTTGTGGCGGAAACCAAGTTCAGTTTTAAGAAATTTAAAAAAAAAAAAAAAAAGAATTAGACTAGGTAAAATAGATTCCAAATTTCAACTCCAAATTTGGATTCCAGCAAATTTTGCATAACAACTTTGCACCCGCCCTTCAGGTGACAAAATAGAAGTAACCTTAGATTCCAAATTTCAATTTAGATTCAATTTCAGCTTCGGATTTATAGTTACAAGGACGATCCTGACAAATTCCTGGCCCTCAAATGTAGTAACGTAGTTACGTTGGGTACAAAGAGTGACCGCGTCTGTTCGAACAGTTCTCCAGGAGCAGGGCTCGATGAGGATCTCACCGGAGTGGCCGGACGGCTAACGTGGGACCAATTGGAAGCCGGGCCCCCAGGGGACCGACAACGGCGGGGATCGGGGATCGCCGATAACGGCAGGGGATCAGGGGGCGCCGATAACGGCGGGGATCAGGGGGCGCCAATAACGGCGGGGATCAGGGGGCGCCGATAACGCGGGGATCAGGGGGCGCTGACGACGGCAGGGGATCAGGGGGCGCCGACGACGGGGATCAGGGGGGCGCCGATAACGGCGGGGATCAGGGGGGCGCTGACGACGGCAGGGGATCAGGGGGCGCTGACGACGGCAGGGGATCAGGGGGCGCCGACGACGGCAGGGGATCAGGGGACGACGGCAGGGGATCAGGGGGCGCTGACGACGGCAGGGGATCAGGGGGCGCCAATAACGGCGGGGATCAGGGGGCGCTGACGACGGCAGGGGATCAGGGGGCGCTGACGACGGCAGGGGATCAGGGGGCGCCGACGACGGCAGGGGATCAGGGGGCGCCGATAACGGCAGGGGATCAGGGGGCGCCGATAACGGCGGGGGGGGCGCCAATAACGATCAGGGGGCGCGCGACGACGGCAGGGGATCAGGGGGCGCCGATAACGGCGGGGATCAGGGGGCGCGGGGGGTCTCCAAGACCCCCACGGGGCACTACGCGGCTCGCCAGTGAGGACGCGGAGGACAGGGTACACGGCAGAGTCGTGAAGTTACGAGTCGGCAGCCCGCACGCTCCCGTCGGGCTCCCTCTAGCAGACCCGACACTTCCCCCTCAGACGTTGGTTCGGGCGGTTCCAGACCGACCGGCGCGCCTGCCCCCGCGGGGCTCGGGGACTCTTGACGGGGTCCTGGGGTCCTGGGGTCCTGGGGTCCTGGGGTCCTGGGGTCCTGGGGTCCTGGGGTGCGCCGCCATGGGACGCGGACGCGACGCGGGAGGTCGACGACGACAGTGCCGAAAGGGGGAGCGCGCGCTGGGGCCTCTAGGGCCCCGAAAACGCTGTGGGCCGCAGGCCCGGCCCCCCGGGGGGCCTCCTAACACGCATGCCGCGGGTGTAAGTGTGCAGAGAGTGTACCCACCACCCCAAAGACAGACAAGGTAGAGAGTGGATCCACTGCCCACCGTGCCGCCCAAGTGCCACCCCCCGCCCCCCGGCCCCCCCTACTCCCGCCTCCCCAGTGCGGAGGGCCGACGTAACCCGCCCCACCCCCCTCCCTCCCCCACACGCGGCGCTCTACTCACACACTCTTCTCTCTCTTCCTCTCTCTCCCTCTGATGCCTCCTACCACCCCTCTTTGAGTGACAACCTTATTTCCACCCCCCGGGCCCCCATTACAACCTCATGGGGCCCCCTCGCCTGCAGCCTCCGCCTCGGGCCCCCTCACCTGCAGCCTCCGCCTGGGGCCCCCTCACCTGCAGCCTCCGCCTAGGGCCCCCTCGCTTCCAGCATCCTCAGGGGGCCCTTTCGTCTTGGCTCCTCGCTTCCAGCATCCGCAGGGGGCCCCTTCGTCTTGGCTCCTCGCTTCCAGCATCCTCAGGGGGCCCTTTCGTCTTGGCTCCTCGCTTCCAACATCCTCAGGGGGCCCCTTCGTCTTGGCTCCTCGCTTCCAGCATCCTCAGGGGGCCCCTTCGTTTCCAGCACCACTTGGCTCCTCGCTTCCAGCATCCTCAGGGGGCCCCTTCGTTTCCAGCACCACTTGGCTCCTCGCTTCCAGCATCCTCAGGGGGCCCCTTCGTTTCCAGCACCACTTGGCTCCTCGCTTCCAGCATCCTCAGGGGGCCCCTTCGTTTCCAGCACCACTTGGCTCCTCGCTTCCAGCATCCTCAGGGGGCCCCTTCGTTTCCAGCACCACTTGGCTCCTCGCTTCCAGCATCCTCAGGGGGCCCCTTCGTTTCCAGCACCACTTGGCTCCTCGCTTCCAGCATCCTCAGGGGGCCCCTTCGTTTCCAGCACCACTTGGCTCCTCGCTTCCAGCATCCTCAGGGGGCCCCTTCGTTTCCAGCACCACTTGGCTCCTCGCTTCCAGCATCCTCAGGGGGCCCCTTCGTTTCCAGCACCACTTGGCTCCTTTAGCTTCCAGCAACACTCAGGGGGACCCTTCACATCAGTAACAGAAGACTAACAATTCAAACAAAGCCACAGAGCACAAGTCAGAAACTTACATTCCAGAGCACGTCCATAAAAAGTTTTCCAATGCTGGCAACAGAATGGGGGCAATTTCGCCATTCGCCGTGCAGTCCATTTGGAACAATGCAATAGAGCACCTTTCAAGCAAATGCTTTAAAACAAAACTGAGCTGCACTCTTTTAGAATTGGGTCTAACTGCAACACTTCAGAAGGACATGGCACATCAGTAACAGAAGACTAACAATGTCAAACAAAGCCACAGAGCACAAGTCAGAAACTTACATTCCAGAGCACATCCATAAAAAGTTTTCCAATGCTGGCAACAGAATGGTCAATTGAGCCATTCGCCGTGCAGTCCATTTTAGGAACAATGCAATAGAGCACTTTCAAGCAAATGCTTTAAAACAAAACTGAGCTGCACTCTTTTAGAATTGGGTCTAACTGCAACACTTCAGAAGGACATGGCACATCAGTAACAGAAGACTAACAATGTCAAACAAAGCCACAGAGCACAAGTCAGAAACTTACATTCCAGAGCACATCCATAAAAAGTTTTCCAATGCTGGCAACAGAATGGTCAATTGAGCCATTCGCCGTGCAGTCCATTTTAGGAACAATGCAATAGAGCACTTTCAAGCAAATGCTTTAAAACAAAACTGAGCTGCACTCTTTTAGAATTGGGTCTAACTGCAACACTTCAGAAGGACATGGCACATCAGTAACAGAAGACTAACAATGTCAAACAAAGCCACAGAGCACAAGTCAGAAACTTACATTCCAGAGCACATCCATAAAAAGTTTTCCAATGCTGGCAACAGAATGGTCAATTGAGCCATTCGCCGTGCAGTCCATTTTAGGAACAATGCAATAGAGCACTTTCAAGCAAATGCTTTAAAACAAAACTGAGCTGCACTCTTTTAGAATTGGGTCTAACTGCAACACTTCAGAAGGACATGGCACATCAGTAACAGAAGACTAACAATGTCAAACAAAGCCACAGAGCACGAGACAGAAACTTACATTCCAGAGCACGTCCAGAAAAAGTTTTCCAATGGTGGCAACAGAATGGTCAATTGAGCCATTCGCCGTGCAGTCCATTTCAGGAACAATGCAATAGAGCACTTTCAAGCAAATGCTTTACTCCAGACGAGGCCGCCCTCCTTCAGAATTGGGTGAACTGCTACACTAGAAAAGTAGATGCCACATTAGTAACCGAAGGCCAATGACATCACAGAGCCAGAGAGCATGATGCAGAAACTCACATTCCAGGGCGCCTTCGGAGCAAGTTTTCAAATCGGCGCAGCTACACAGCAGCCGAGTCATTCAACATGCTTTTCATGCGGTGACATCTAAGACGTGATGAACCCCGGCCCACTCCATAAAAGACTTAGACGAGTGGTTCAGCCAGGGTGCCAGCAGCGACCGTATCTCCTCCATTGAGTTCTTTGGTATGTGTTCCGTGCTCCGCCTGAAACAATGAACACAACGCGTTTTAGAATGCGAGGAAACAGACCCCGGCCGACATCCGACGTGCGGGGGAAGGTCCAGCCCAGCCTTGGGCACCCCGCGAGGAGCCGGTCACGCCGAGGCGCCGCTGCCGGCGCCTGCACAACGTGACCAGGCCCACCCCAACGCCAACAAGAACAAACCGCAAGATCTACTCACCCATAACATGACGACGGAGAACCGGAGAGTTGCGGGCGAACACGACTGTCGAGCCGATTCACCGAAAGACGAACACACGCGCATTCCAAGAGGAAAGGCGGCATCGCAACTCGTTGGCACGGAACGCGCGGCCACGTGCGTGGGCCGGCTGAGGTTGGAGGAGCGGGAGGCTGTTGACTTGCTCCCTCGGTCGCTTCCGCTGGACTGAACGAGACGAGGTCGGCGTGCTCCGGGCTGGACGCTGGGGGGTTGGGGGGAGGGTTGCCCCCATCCCTACTTTTCATAGCAAGGAATACTAATAACCAGATACTAACTAGCCAACGTATACTAAGGAAGGAATGAACGGGTTATGAACTGGTAAGCATTAATATCATCAAACTCAGAGTAAAAGTCTTGGACTTCGGCAACGAACTTGCCGATTGCCAATTTGACCACTTTGACAGTGCATATGCATACACGCCCCCGCCCGTCGATTTTCTCATACTCCCCGCGTAGCCTCTCTGAAGGCCTCGTTCTCTCCCTCTCCCGCGAAGTCGTGCAAGGTCGCGTACGATATAAAATATAACCTGATGTAGCTGCGACGAACGAAAGACTTCAGAAGTAGGAGATTATGCGATTAGCCAACATTAACTCTTCATGGACCCGCGAAAATCGGGCGTTGAATTGAAAATTTCTCGACAAGGTAGACTTTCAAATCTATCGCGCCCTTTGAAGGAGTTCCCTCTCCCCTCTCTGCTTTTTGCTGAGAGAAAAGGGGGAATTGCATCTCCGAGTGCATTAAAACCGCGCACTATCTATTGCAGCTGTTCCATGAAATTCATTTCGGTATGATAGGCTGGATGCCTGCGACTTCACCTCTCAAAGTTTGCCTCCGTCACGTGCAGGAGGAAGTAGAGAAGGCGGATCTGTCTGTCTGTCTATCTGTCTGTCTGTTTGTCTTACTCGTCTGTACAGTGGCCCATGTCTTTTCCATGTTTTCATCTTGTTCCCAATTAATTGCGTATGCTATCTGCGGGGCTGCGGGATTATTTTAGTCCGGAGTGTTGCTAGTAAGTTTCTGATGAGAAGTGGTAACTCCAGCACGGCTGTGCCAGTGCAGCCTCACCCCATGCGTCGCATGTTTGTTTGCGTTTAGGCTAGAGCCTGTAGTCATCGGTCAACATTTTGTTATGATTGTCGACTAATCTCGTGCGCTACTATCAAACTGCAATGATTTGTTTTCTTTTGAAGTATTTTTAATTAGTTTTGGCCTCAAGGTGCTGTCTTTCTTTGGACTTTCTGATTTGACTGAAGCCTATTTTTACTAGTCTTTCTGGCTAGTTGGTAGATAGACCTTTAAGGGTTGTACTGTTAATGACAATTGTTTCACCTTTGGCCTCAATCGAAACTGATAGTTTGCCTTTTCATAGCATTCTTAGACCTTTTCTTACTTTATTACTATCGCCTTGTCAGCTGTCAGTGAGAATGTTTTTCAACATTACTTGAACACTTTTGACATAAAGCATCACCTTAGACTTAGCACTGGAAAAAAAAACTTGTCTTCTAAATTTCTCACTGTCTTTCACTTTCTTTTTCCCTTCTTACTGTTGATGCTTTTAGCCGTGGTTATGGTTATTCTAAATATATATGCCTCATGATTAATTTGCATGTCAAAGTCACAGGCATTGTTACGGACTTTCTACACTTTAAGGTTCCCTTGATGAGAATACCCACAAACCAACAGGGGGCTGGCAAAAAGCTTCCTTTTCCTAACATTGTTGTGGTTTAATATTGGTTCGCTTACATGTTCTGCTTGTAACAAGGCAACATTGCTGTGGGACGTCTCTGGAGAGTATTGGTTGAAAGCCGTATCTTATCTCTTGACCCAGTGTTGACCGCTCTTGACCTGAATTAATGTGATATTATTTTTTTATTGGACTTTTCTGTTTTCATCACCACTGCCTTTGCTTTTCCTCCCACAGCCTTTTACCAATTTTTGTGCCTAAATGCTATGGCAGTAATTTTTGATCCACTCTTTATTACATTTCTTTCCGTTCCTAAATTTGTTGTCAATTCCATAATTAATATTTCATTTGTCCTCATTTAATTTTACCAATAAGTTTCCTGTTAATTTATTCTGTTGCAGAATTATTACCAAGTCTTGGAATGAGCGGTCATGGTATTCAGACCATTGCAAGGAATCCACCAGGTTTTGGTGGCATTTGATGATAACCTGTATGCTTTGTCTATAGACTAAAACACTTTAACCTCTCCCAATGCCTCAATGTAAGAATTTATTTTTTCAAATAATTAAGAATTATATCCATAAATTTCATTACAGCTCATAAGTACCGTTGGTTGTTTTTAATTCCAGATTTAACAATGTATCCTGCTAGTCCCCTTCCACAACACATCACAGCTCTTTATATGATTGCTGTGATGAGCAGCATAGCTCTTTTCGGTCAGAGCATTACAATTGTCGGTGCAGACATCCTTGTTTACTGTGAGGATCCATATGTAGATGTTGAAATGGAATTTCGGGACGTGCCCTCTCGCTTTGGGGATTCTCTTCCACTTCAAGGTCTTGAGGTAGGTCATGTTTACAAACATCTGTTAGTAAGTTATACATTGTACATATTTCACTTGGAGAATCTAGAGGTAGTAATAAGTAATCTGGTTTCTTATTGTCAAGGGCTACTTGGTGTATGCTGATCCACCTTTAGCCTGTGGCCCTGTGGCTCCACCACCACATGTAGCTAATATTTCAAGACCATGGATATTGCTGATTAGTCGAGGGAATTGTTCATATGAGAACAAAGTAAGACATGCACAAGCAAGTAATTATCAAGCTGTCATAGTTCACAATGTAAATTCCAGTGACCTTGGTAGGTAGACACTTTGGAATCACCAGGTGTGAGTGGTTTATTACTCTTGTATTTGTTCTATATATTTTTCTTTCCTGTTCAGAACCTATGTCTGCTACAAACAGCACAGGGATTTATATACCTTCTGTGTTTGTTGGTGAACACACTGGTACTTTTTTGAGGACCAAGTACCTATATAATGAAATGTAAGTTTATCCTCAACAGTCTCAAATGATTTAAAAAGATAAAATTTTAAAAATACAAATTCTTAGCCTTTTTATTTTAAGAAAAAACTATTCACCAGGGTTTATTTTATTTGTTTTGCAGAAATCCTTGCAGACATTACATTCTCATTAATGATGATATGCCATTTAATATAAACACTCACTTACTGCTCCCCTTCGCAACAGTTGTAGGAATTTGTTGTGTCATCATGTTCACATTCATGGTAATGTTTGGAATTTTAAAAACTAAGGTTGAAGTGTTTGGTGGAATTTCAATTCTTCTTTTCAACCCTTCTTTTTAGATGTTGAAATGTTTTCAAGACAGACGACGCCAAAGACGCCACAGACTGCCTGCTGCATCTCTTCGGCAAATTCCTACTTCTAAATTTATGAAAGGTCATCCTTACGAAACATGCGCAATTTGCTTGGAAGATTACCAGGAGGGAGAGAAACTACGCATACTACCATGCTCTCATGGTAAGTCGATCATATAAGCCTTTTTATCTTATGAAGAAAGTGGCAGCACCTCTAAATGATGTTAATGTTAAAAATCATGTACTTTTAGCATATCACAGCAAGTGCATTGACCCATGGTTGACTCGCAATCGGCGTGTCTGCCCCGTCTGCAAACGCAAGGTGTTTGCCCAGGATGAACGGGTGTCTGATTCAGATTCTGATAGCGATGCTGATGATACTACCCCTCTTGTTCGACCTGGATCACAGGGTACCCAAGGTGGAACATTTGATTCACCTACTGTAAGTTTCAGTTGTCACTCATTAATAAGACCTCTTTTGACATCTTAAAACAAATTGTGTTTTGTTAGCACTAAAGTTAACTTAATGACATATGGTTTGCTTCGTCTTATCAGGTATTGGCGAGTCTGTTTAGAAGTTCGGATTATGCAGCATCTTCATCGTCATCTTCGGTATCAAGTGGACCAGAACTTGACAGAAATCAGTTGCTAAACGTGGCGAGGAGACTAAGAGATTCATTAAATGATTGGCATGTGCCGACTTTGCCTTCTGAAGGTAATGCATCTCCAGGATCATCTTCCAATGCAGCTGGTCGTGAAGCTGAAGTTACTAGGATTAGATGTAATGACCCAGCATTTCGGGATGCAGTGATTGCACACAGACAAAGAGTTATTGCCTCTCTCTTTGGAGATAATGAAGCCTCAAATGATGGGGACATGCCATCAGTGCCTACTGAGGGAGAGACATCTTCGGGGTCTGCCAACAGATTGCAAGGTAAGTCATGTGCTTTATGGTGTCGTAGCTCCCACCTTGGAACATTTTCTTAATTTTAATTTCATGGTCATGTGCTTTATTTGTTTGTTTTCTTGTGCTTCAGAGGGAGACAATCAAAGCACACTGGCATTCTGCAACATGTCATCAGGTGAACACTCGATCAACAGTCAGCCTTTGGACCTAGACTTCTCTGACAATCATTTTGAACGCAGTAGCCTCCCATGCCAATGGGGATCGCGAGTGGCTCTGTTGGGAAGCAGGAGTGAAGTAGAAGGGTGTGTGGTGGAGGAAGCGTGTGAAGCGGCTGAAGAAGCGGTTCCTGGCACTGACCTTGATATTAGTCTTCCATCAGTCTGAGATCATCAAGCTCGCATGGCTCAAATGCAAGTGAGAGAAAACTGGCTGTTGTACAAGATGGTTGCGCATCATTGCGTAACGTACACTCTTATAGGACCAAACATTAGTCTGTACTTGAGGTATAATTCATATATATTTCTTGCTTCCTAGAGTCTTGCTTTATGCCTATCTTTTAGTCTAACATGCCAAGATTTTATTTTCTGAAATAAGGTTCTTATACATTCTGATACTACCGTGTATGTCTCTTGAATTGTTTCCTCAACAAACCATATTTATTTTAGATAAGCTGTCTAGTCGAAGTATTGTATCACACGTCTCATTACATAAAAATTGTTGATATTTATAGTTTCTATTTTTTTAGGTCCAATTCACAATGTAATTATAGATCTGTTGATCTTCAATTCTCTTGGTGTTTGTATTCACTCCCGCCCAGAACCATTATGGTTTGATTGATTCCCGGTTGTTAATTGTGTGGTGCTGCCATGTTAGGCTGTGTGGCTTGGCTCCTTTGGTATTTGCAAATCTTAGGTGTTTTTATTTGCCATTTTCACATTAAATTAGGTCAGCAAAGCGGTCAAAAATATTTTGTCACCCATATTTCTCACCAACTATTACTAGCTTATTACTTATGTTACAATATTGTTGCATAGTATTCTAAACCTTCACCTTCGGGTAAAACATGTATCAATGGGTGTTTTACGAGTTTTCTTATCTTTTTAACTAATTTGAAAGAGGTCTCTTCCTTCCTTCAATACACACCCTCCGTCCGTTATTGTTCAATACTGTAGGTACATTACACCCCTGTTCCTTGAAATATATGAATGTATGTGGTTACTTTTTGTTACAACTGGACATAATATGTTTCTGAGGAGGTTCTGTTGTATTTTGTTCGACATTGAGTTGACTTCTAACTTAAGGGTGGTTCAGTGAATTCAGAAGTTTTTAAGCAAATCCAAAGACATTTTGTTTTGGGCCCTGTGGTGGTTTGGCAAATGATGATGCTTGAGTAGTACAAATTATTTCATTCTAATGAGGTAATGGTGCTTTCGAACCCTAGTAATTCTTGTCTTTCTCCTTGTAGGTTTGTTGATGTCTTGGTCGGTACTATTTACTTTTATTTACATTTGTGATACACAATACAGATTTTATTATTTAAGAAACTGCAGCTTCTTTGCTGTACTTGCTGTGAAAGTAAGAGCACAGTTATCGTTGTGAGGAGCTCATGGGGAAAATGGCACCCTGAAGGGGTTTGAGGGCCGTAAGGATACTTTCAGCTGTTCTGATCCTTCAATCACCTTCTATTTATTGAAATTTGTAGTGCCTAAAAATGTTTCTCCTATTACCATCTGAATGGTAGGTAAATTAAAAAGAACAAAAAGCATTTTAAAAAATTAAATAAAAGTTCTTTAATTTTTACTGTGACATTAATGGTAGTGTTTGTGTGAGTATGTGTTTGCATAGAGTCCTAGTTTCTTGTTTCTTGTAAGATTACCTATATGAATTGTTAGTGTGTATGTGTCTAGTAACTATATCATGTATTCAGGCATTGTTTATTTCTTTTATACTGCATGTATTGTTCGATTGCTTCCTGTTTCATTTGTTTGAAATGTAAATCAAACAGTGCAGAAGCTCTCACATGCTCTCATCAATGTAATTGATCTGATAAAACGACAGTTTGATTCATGTACATTCACCTTAAATTGATTTCCCTTTTCAACCGTATGTGAGAGCCACTACACTTTTTGTTAAATTCCAAGTTAATAGCTCAGGGCTCAAGGTAATCATTGATATTTTTGTATTTAGACATCTTTTGTTTTGTGCCAGATTTGACCTGCACCAACAAGATTTTAAAAATAACTATTTGTTAACTTGGAAACTCTGTAATTATGATGGACTGATCTAAAGTGACTGTTAAAAATCTCATTTAACATTGATGATAGCTCTTCATATCATGCTTTATCTGGCACTATACTTTTAACTGCACGTGGCAATTATGTTGTTGTTGCCATGGTCTTGCACATGTAATATCTATTCGTCTAAGAATAATTTTTTGCATCTCACATACTTGCAATATGCATGGAATGAAAACACATAGATTCGCAGAGTCAGTTGAGAGGAAAAAAAGTATACCTTGTGCGGTGCTTGGTCTTTAAATTTTGCCCAGTGACTATCAATGACGTTCTACATTATCCAGGGCCTTGTCTGTTTTCTGTCGAAATGCAGTTCATTGCCTCGTCTTGTGTTCTGAATTTCATACCATTGATTCTAATTCAGTTTCTATGTTTTTATGTTAAAGAACATCTGTGGGAAAGGTTCTGTACTGTTCGTAATTCTGCTGTGATAAGTATATTTTGTATATTTGTGGGTTTGATGTGCATTTCCTAAATCCCCTTATCAATGCATAGTCCCTTTCCCTTTCTCATTTATTTGGCTCTGTTGAACCAACTTTGAAGTCCGCTGTGTTCTTTTATGTTGTGTTAGACACTTCCATGATTTTGCATGTTTTCAGGGCCTTCTGAATGGGGCCTACTCAAAATTTTAAGTTAAATCTTGCATTGCAGCTTGTCTCCTAATTTAACCTTTGTCACCGCAGGATACTTCAATTCCGTGGCTGTCACTATTACATTTAATTATGGGCTAACTGTAATGTCAAGAGACAATCTGTTTAAGTGCCATTTTTTTCCCCCCTAATGTAGAGATGGTCAAGAAAGGATGATTTTTCTGTTTTTTAATTCAAAGTAATTGGTGATATTCGTTAAGTAGTGATCGCTGTTATTAACTTTTACATTTTAATGCATACGAAAGATGCGAGGTACTATAAGGCGTGCAGAGGCTGATTGTAAGGCATACTGCATGTGAGCGTATGTCGGCTGCAAGACATTCTATGGGCATGGGAGAACTGCTTCCACCGCTCTATCTTGCTCGTGCACATTGCCATGCTCCTCTGCTTTCTTTCCTCAAATTAAGTTTATACCATATACTATTGTGATAATTCTAATAAAGAGAATAATTCCTAAATAATATTTCACATATTGACTTTTTGCCATAACTCAAAGTATTTCATTTTAAATCAAGGCAGTATTTACTATTTTGTAAATTATGTAATTCAACTCATTTCATTGTACATCACAAATACAACAGTAGTAAAAAGTATCAAAAGATTAACACGAAAACAAAAAAAAAATCATTCAAGCCAAACTGATGACTTCAAACAACAGAGCCAGCAGCACACTACTTTTAGAATATGGAGTACTGAAGAAAATACTGCGCATTGGATATACTAAGCACACACTGCAAATTTCCGCCTTTGCAGGTTGCGTTTGTGAAAATCCTGCATGCTTAGAACAAAAATTACATGCAAAAAGGAGACAATATGGTTGCACAGGATCATACAGTAAATACGATACTACTTGCTACATGATGAAACAAGTCAAATCCCTAAACAAGAATTTTCCATTTTTTCCTTTGTTAAATAAAAAACAAAACCAGAATTACATAATCAAACAGTAAAATTTGAACACGGACACAAGATTTAAGAATATGGAGTCAAGCTGATTGCCTGCCATAGAAAACTACTCATCTTCCACCTCCTCTTCCTCACTCCTGCCACTATCTCCGCCGTTGTTATCTGCTCCAACACCATCGTCTTGCTCTTCACCTTCTTTGGACTCCTGTCCAGATGCCTCAGATTTATGACCTTCATCTTGCGAAGTTGACCTCGATGATGCTTGTGAAGAAGAACTCGCCACAATTCTCTCACTTTTATCAGAAAAAGATGTCCCAGAAGCACTTCCACTCGAAGTGTTGACAGCATCAGAATTGTTGTTCACTTCACCGTCCTTCCTCTGACATCTTGAGCGACTCTAATTATTCATAAAACAAAAAGAGAACAGTTATGTGCAGCATTAAAATTAGGACAACTTCAAAAGTGAACAGAAGGTTCAATATTCAACATACCTTTCTTCGTCTTGAAGATCCCTTGTCATCATCAGAATCCACATCACTGAGTTCTTCATAACTCATCACAGTGGCTGTCCTTTTTCTCAACCTCCCAGAGATTGATGCATTGCTCTCATCTGAGCGGAAGCGCACATTCAGATCATGACTAGATGAACGGTTACGAAGGGCTGACTTCATGGCAGTTTTATCCCCACCAGTGCTATTCCCGGACTGTGGTGTTGAGTCCAAAGAAGCTGAAGGGGAGGATAGATTGTGCTCCACGGGCTTCTTCTTCGCAGGTACGATTCTAATATCAAGTCTGAATAATCAAAAAGTTAAAATTTAGTTCAAGTAATCTAAACCCTCAGCTGAAAATTCATGTATCATTCTTGTTTTGTTTGCATAGCTATCATGCTGTCTAGAAGCTCAGTATCTTACTTTGGTGCTGGTGTCTGTTGTACTCTCTTTTTCTGCTGGTATACTCGAGCAATGAAATCCCTGCAAAACAATGCACATCATTAATCAGGAACAACAGGCATACAGTAGCAGTACCTACGGAGGTTTCACTGCAACGTTAACTAAAGTTGATGAGGCGTGAATTTTTTTTTAAAATTGGGACATTTTATATTTGAGCAAGAAAAGGGTGTAGCAGAAAATTGTGTGCTTCAGTGAAAATACCTTCAACATCTTTGATGACTTCAGCTAACAAATCCCTATTGTAAAGCAGTACATTTCTCCCTGAGAATGTTCAGAACTCTTTCGTTTAATACCCAAATTGTACCTTGCAACAACCACCAAGTACACAAAAAGTATGATAGCTTCAAATTAATGTCAAACAAAATGAAAAACCAAAAAGAGAGGTGAATGGGGGGGAATAAGCGAATAAAAAGAATGGAGGTGGGTCTAAATATAACTTCAAGCTTCATTATTTTTTTTTTAAAACGACTTTGCAGGAAACAATGACATAAAATAGAATGTATGGCATGAACAGGGACCATTTAATTTTCTTCTGACTGTGACTGTTTGACGTACAACTCTAAAAGTTTACTTTGGAGTACTATAATTTGCATAAAAATCCATCAAAACCAACAATCAAAACCTAATCTTTAATACCATTGCAGAAACACACAGATACACACATTAATATTATCTATTACAATCCATAAAGATCACTTAAAAATCCAATAACTCGATATAAAGACAAAATCTTAACATAAAAAAATTCATCTCTTTTGTCACATTACTATGTCAGCAGGTAAAAAATTGAAATTATAAATCAAACATTATAAATTTGATTGAACAGTATGTGCTTAAATAAACTAAACAATAAATATCAAAAGAAAAGATGAATCTCTGGGCAACACGGTGTAGGGTAGAAGTGCAGATTATCAGTTGTTGGCGGACGCATACAATCAATACCTGAAAAAATAAAAGACATCATTATTAGTGTTTCATAATCATGCATCATCAGAAAAGGAATGGGAAAGAAAATTAGTTGGTTATGAAAAGCAAGGAGATATGTAAAGTAACAAGCGACAATGAATAGCATTATAGCAAGAAATAAAATTACTGGCCTCTCAGATTAAGGACAGGTTAGAAAGAGAACAAGGTTAAAACAAAAATATAAATTTAATATGCCAAATTTTTCATGATACATTCTTGCAAAACTGTCAATGAGTCTATGATCGAGATCTGCATTCACTGACTTTATACAGTGGATGGGGTTTCCCCCACCAAAATCTTATCACCACAATTTTGATGTACAAAATATTGATGCACTTTAAAAAGTTATATGAAATGATAGGCTTCAATCCACAAATTTTTTTACTCCAGTACTGTGTTTATAAACATATGAAACAAAGAGTAGCTCAAAAACTCATTTTACTGATATGTTAAAATCTTTGAAATGACCATAAATCAGGTACTTACATTATTCTTCAAGACAGTTCGATATGTAAGGATGAGCTCAACACCTCTTGCAAAGAATACTCTTGTACATTACAGCAATAAGCAGGGCACAAAACATGCTATTCACACAGAAGTTTTCTCACAAAACGTGCATGCAAAGAGAACCAACCACCCATGATGCTCTAGCGCAATCAGTCTTAAACCCCTTTCATAGTCCCAAAATAAGCCAACACACAATATACAAGTTTCATTATGTTTTACGCAATGTTGTGAGCAGTATAGCCACTGATGAGAACATAAAATTCCATGACTTTAGCATGTAGCAGTTAAATTGTTGACTAGAATTTAGCTGTCTCCTTTGGTTCTGAAGATGTTTCTCCATTCCCTAATTTAGCTTGTGCCTACTATTGAAAGAAAAAATAAAACTGCCTAAAAGCATTCATGTACTGTGAATCAGCTCATATCAAACCTATGGGTGAGATGGAGAAGGAGGAGGGCACAAAGGGGAGGGAGTAAGCATTCACACTGCAGTGCTATTCACGACAGAAAAAAAAAAATCTCGATCGCAGCATAAAGTCTAAATGGAAGGTAAAGACGAACCGTGAGAGGAATGAATATCTCACTTACCATGCCTCAGTCAGACCTCAGGCAGGCACAAACAAAAAGTACAAACATAAGTGAATTTGAGAAGGAAAGTGCCCCGCAGTATGGAAGAAGCACCACAACCCACAAAGAAGCTGTATCATGTGCAACAGAATTGTGGTATAGCTTTACTTTCAGGTTATACCCGTGCAAGGATTTGTGTGTGCTGTCCACGTGGGCTGTCATCCGATACAATCACACTACGTGATAAATTCTTGCTTGGACAGAATAATATGCAAAAAGTACTGGTGAAACCATCTTGACATTTTAAATGTTCAATTGATTGCAAGATTTTGATTGTTGCATTATTTTGTTTCCGTATAACTCAAACTTGGTAACATCCATTCTTCAAATAATCTGCTCCATTTACACGCACCTACCCCGGTCACACTATCACATTCAGCACACAATACGTAGACACTGAGGCAACAAGGGCAACCCCACACCAGTTTCTGCAACCCAGTTCGAGGTAAGCAAATGTAGTGTGTGGAAAATATACACTTCAGGCTCCAGTAAAATTAATAAGATATACTATCAAATTTTTATCTTGTTACAACAGTTCTTTCTATCACAGCAAAATGTGGCTGATGCCAATTGTATGCACACACATTAGTTGATGTCGGATTTATGATTATATAGATCCCAAGCAATTCAGGCATTTATGGCTTGCTGCACACCCTGCACAAGAACTTGTTGGGCAAAATTTATTGACTGTCCCATCACAGCACACCATGCTGCCACATGCGATTTCACACATCCAACACTAGATTATTTTAGTTTTAGTACTCACCCAGCATTGTACTCTTCATCTGAGTTTGCATTCTCATCTCCTTCTTCGTCATCAGCTAGAAACAAACAGGACAAAGAGTGAATAGTTTGGTAGTGGTGCCAAACCACAGTAGCATAGACCAGACTAATGACAATACCTGCATCTTTCTTCTTTCGCCCATAAGCCCTCTTTGACGTAACAATGGGCTGATCTGATTCCCCGTGAACTAAACTGTTTCTATATTGCAAAAGTGGTTGCCAGTCTTCTCCTCTACTAGATGGCATGCCAGCAGATATCCGCTTGTTAAGGAATGATAATCTGTTCAAACAAGACATAGTATGAACATACTGAAAGGAAGATAAAAATAAATGGCATCTATTCATAGGAAAACGAAGGGAAAACTTACACCACCCTCTTATCTTGTTTTAAAAGTTTGTTGGTGAATTCACTGAGAATCTCAAGGAAAGCCAAGTTGGGAGGAGGATTAGAGGGATCCTCAGGCGCATCGGGACTTTGGAAAACAGCAAACAAGATACCTTCCCTATGGAGTGCAGTAATTGCCTCCCGATTCTTAACAGCATCCAAACCAAAGGATAGGGCAAACCGCTTTGCAAGTTCCTTGTACACAAATAGAGATCATTACATGAAAATCACAATACATCTTAATATTTTAAATGCAGTCCACTTGAATGTAATATGTATACCTTCACACTTGTGAACTCTTCAGCAGCACGATTCACTTTTTGTCCATCAGTTTGCAATTCTTTAAAGATAACTGTAAGGCTGGAAACCATTGTCCGTGCACAGTTGACCTTGTTGATCTCTCGTGCCTTCCCTAAAGTTGCTTTAATAATATCTCCATAATCATTGTAGTACTGAAAATAAAATTTACTTAGACAGTTTTTTTACTAAACGTCACTGAATTAAATTTATATTTAAGAAGATGCAAGTTTACCTTAACATAGTGTTTAAAAACATCTCCAGCAACTTGTATAGGCATCATGTTATACACAATGAGCTTACAGAACGATGCAAGAAAATTACGTCGTTTGTGAAGTTCTTCAATTTTGGAATGCTCGTCAAGTTCCTCTGTAATTAAAAATACGATAGAGACGTTTTGAAGAGATATTTCCACCAAACACCATTTGAATGCTGAGAATTTCAAATACCTTCGTCCTCATCAATAAATACGTAAGTCTGAATGAAACCATTTAGCATAGAACAGACACTTTTATCAGCATCAAACACCAATTGCTCCAAAGCTGCATGTGTTCCTTGAGCAAGTTGGCTACTGAATGTTACGAGGAGATCACATAGTGTGATGTAAGCCTGCAAGAGGTATTAAATGAACAAACTGGCAATGAAGGTGACAAATTAAAGTCACATGCACGCTATTCAGCATACAAGATACCTCTTCACGGAAGGATTGGACATCAGTATGTTGTAGGATCTCTTTAATGAGATCGATGAACTGGTGGAGTCGGTCATTCAAGGAATTAATTTCTCCATCTGCAGTGCCACCAGCTTCCAGACGATCCTCAATATTTTTCAGGTCCCAGAGAATACCATAATAACAAGCTGAAATGCAGTACTTGATCGCCTAAAACAGAATGCAGAATAAGAATTCTGAAGATAGGAGCTATACTAACAGCTACAAGAAAAAGAGCAGCAATCACAATCACCTCTTCTGGCAAAGTCTTGTGTGTTTTCTCCTTGGCATCATTGACATCCTGGAAGATGGAGCCCCAGATACCCCATTGGCCCAGATTGTGACATGCTGAGAATATGGAAACCTTTTTCAAGCTCGTGATGACTTGGAAGGTCTCTTCTTCATTTGGCTCCTCTTCCTAAAAGTGAAGGAAGACATATAATATACACACAAATTAAGATAAGTTCTTATTTATATTGAATGTACTGAAGTACTATACCCCTTCAATGAGAGAGCGCCATTCATCCATTGCCTCTTTATATTTATTCACCAAAGTATCAATCAAGGTTGAACGGGCGACATCACATCGAGTATATATCGCGGTGCCTTCTGAGCAGAGGATCTCTAAGGTTTTAGCACAGGAGTCCAAGACATCATTGTCAGTGGAGCGATCCACTATCTTCTGAATTTTCTTGAGTAGTTGATCTAGGTTCTGTGACAAAATAAAAGGTTAGGACGAAGTTAGTAAAGCACAAAATTAAATGAAAATTGGTACCTGAAAAACATACCCCTTCTTGTCTTGAACTGGTATATCTTTCCAAGTCAAAATGTTGAGGGATGGTTAGTAAGTTGGTCAGTTTGTCACTGTCAACACCATATTTTTCTAGAAGGGGAGGGAGCGTCTGCACAAAGTGATCAGTCAAACGTTCTCTATCTTCTTTTACTTGCTTAACCTCCTTCACGGAAGGTACTTGCTAAAAACACATAACCAAACAATTTTAGAACCAGTGTGTGAGTAGAAACTGAAGATGAGACCACAAACTAGAGTAATACCTTTCTAGTGGGACCTCTTCCTACAGGTGGTTCACCTGTGGCCGACTGACGAATACAGCACACCATAATTTCAATAAGTGATGTTTCTTGACGATCATCAAGAGGGCTCTTCATGTGGTCCAGGCTCTTCTAAGAGCAGATCAGTCATACATTCCCAATCCTTCATCATGTCATTTGATTCAATCAATGAATCAACTAGGTAAGCACCATGTTCATGCAGCTATTATTATGTATTTAATTTTAAAAAAAGACAGGATAAGTTATGTTTGCCTTCACAAATTAGTATTTGTCACTTGGAAATATTCAGATTTGGTTAATACCTCAGATTCAATGAAAAACTGCACCAGATCCCGAATTAAAGGAGTATTGGGCAAGCGTTTCTTGCCCCTGCGAGTTTTAATGCCCGCAACAGCATTTTCATCAAGAACAAAAAGCCGTTCATTCAAAAATTCTCCTGCAGCTTGAGCGACTTGGCGATGAGAAGAATATACCAACTCATACACATGTTCACAGTCCTTATCAGTCAAAATATCTCGATGATGTCTGAAAGGAATTCATATTAAACATGAAACAGACAACTGGAAAAGCAGTGATCCAAACAAAAGAATATAATGGGTTCTTACTTAAGAATGCTGATAACCAATCGCACAGCTTGTACAGCAACATCATACTCCTTATCAAGAGTCATAGCCACAATCCTATCCTTGAATTTGCTTGTGAAAAGCTCCAGTTTTCCTTTCAGTTCCTCTGATGAATACAGTGGTTGTAATGCCTGGAAAGAGAGTAAGGTGATACATGTACAAAAATTCTTACAATGCATTTTACAATGTTACACAGAGCACAAACACTGTCTAAGTCTATGTAATTCAAATTACCTGTAAGCATTTGAGACGAACTTCTCCAACTTTATCATGTAGTGTCCAGCCAATGTACTTAAGATAGGAGTCATCAAGGAAATTAGAGTGAAACTTTTTCATCCACACCCCTATCTCTGCCATGCAAATGGCTCGAATATCTGGTAGAGTATCTCTGAAAGACAGCCAAAATTACAATTTAGACAACTTGATTCCTCACATTGATGAGAAAACATTCGCCCTCATGATAGAGTGAAAACAGTATTGTATACCTGTATCTGTGCACAAACACGGATTTAAACATGTACGTGAGCATATTTTTTATTTCGTCCATATTTTCCTCTAGTTCTTGGCGTTTTGCCATAAGAGATTCCAATCGATCAGCTGCTCGTTTGTCCCTGGTTTTCTGGCGCTCTGCTTCATATTGCCGCTGAGTGTTAGCCAAAGTTACTGACACAGTAAGAGCAACATCCACCAGAGCTGTCATGAGTTTCATCGCTGAAAAGAATAAATCGTTTAGTACAGCGAGTTGCATAGATTGGCATATTTGACAAAATTGTGGATGCACACCTGCAAGAGTGGCGGTATGGCGGAAAGCTCTGACTTGGGAGTCAGACAGACCAGTGAGGAGCGATATAACATTGTCCATTAGGTACTGATCGTATATAATAGAATATTGACATTGCCTCACTAAAGTTTGCACAAAATCGCAGAAATTATTTTTGAACTTCTTCCACTGCTGTCCTGCCATTATGAGGGGGTATTCACCACTTTCCTCATCAAACTCTTCTGTCATCTTCCGAATAATTCCTGCATGTTCCATGTTCACCTGCATAGCTGAAGTTATTTTTCCTTTGCATCCCGATGCATTAATAAAGAACTGCATCAAGGATAATAACGCTACATCTCGTTGAGCTTTGTAGGTTTCAATCCAATCATCTACAGTTGTCTACAGGGCAGAAATCATTCGTGAGTTCTATATAAAATTGGATTTTAATTCGATGCTATTTGCAAACAAACTCACCTGAATAGAAGCTCTACCATTTTTTAGGATAAAGTATAATGATGCCTCATCTTCAGATAATGTCTCATTGTTACTTTTCCGACCAGTGGCAGCACGTTTTTTGGGTTGTTTGTTGGTGTCATCAGCTAAAGCCTTACGAATCTGGGCAGCTGTTGGATTGGGAACAGAACTTGGAGGAGGAGGAGCATTCATGGCACCACGCACTCGAGATCTTGTAACGCGACCCCTTGGTTCATCTTCGTGCTGTTGTTCGATATCTTGAGTTGGCTGCTGGTGCAGTGGCTCATGTTCTTGCTGCACTTGCAATTGTTGCTGAAGTTGCTGCTGAAGCTCCTCCTGGTGCTGCTGCATTTGTTCTTGACGCTGAAGCTGCTCTTGATGTTGCATTTGCTCTTGATGCTGCTGCAATTGTTGCATTTGCTGCATTTGTTGCTGCTGTTGCAACTGGTCCTGTGGCTGAAGCTGCTGCTGTTGCAACTGCTGCTGCGGTTGCATTTGTTGCATCTGCTGCTGCTGTTGAAGTTGTTGTTGCCGTTCTAGCTCAGCCTGGTACTCCGCTTGCTGCTGATGATGTTGCTGCTCGGGAGTTTGGTACAGCTGTTGATGTTGCTGATGGTGGTGACTATAGTCATCCTCCTGAGGAGCGTGCCCTCCATAGTTTTCAGAGTACAAGTCATTTCTGAAATGAAAACCCAAGTCATACAAGGACAAAATTTAATAGGAACCATTAAAAATTCATTTTTCACAGAATCTGGTTAAATGTAATATCCCAGTGAAACTCGTAAGACTATACACACCCTGTATGCAGTGGAGTTGCAGCTGCAGAATTGTGGTAAGGAGTGCTATACGGTGAATACGGCGTCATTGGTGTCATAGGGTTTTCATATTCTGGAGGCGGATCATCCATGCGGATGCGCTTCCCTCCTCTGCGATGCATCATTTTGGAAGTTTGGGTAAGCAACTTTAAGAAGAATCAGTAAAACCACATCTTAATCCTGAAACATATAAAAGATAAGGCCACCCAATTAGATTAGGTCAATTTCAGATAGTTTCACTGTTTTGACAGAGAGAAGAAAAAAAACTGAAGAGAATGAATGGATACGTATATTGTCAACTACCCACACACAGCTACTAAGCAGCGCTAAGTAAAAATACAGAGACGCGCGTGAGTTTCATTCATTGCAGTTTCGAAAATTACATGTCAAAACGACTAAGATCGGAGAGGGTTATACAAGCAAATATTGCGAACTATGTCACCAACGGCCCACGTAGATAATACATTCGCGTCTCGGGAGGATCGGGTACGTTAACTACTTGCCTGACGACTGCTTTCGAGACACAAGCATGCGTAAATCGGGTGCTATGTTACCGAATTCGTACGCCCTCGAATAAACACAACACAGTGGCGCCAAAGAAGATGGAGTCTGTTTTCTTCCATCCCCTCCTCCGCGCTAGGGGGCGGACGGCAGCGGGCAGTTTTCGGGCGTTCGGGCGGGGTGCGGGTAGGTGCGGGTTCGGGTGGCTTCGGTTTGTTTCGGTGGCTTCGATCGAGCCTCTTCGAGCTAGTTCGAGTCGAGTCAGCTGAGTCAGGTTCGATTCCAGCTTTCCAGCCTTACCAGCTCCTCATTTTTTTAAAAAACTTTCAAGTTTTTCTCTAGTTTTTAGAAGATCATAGCACGGCCCGGTCGTCTTTTTCCTGATTCAGCAAGGCTAGCAAGGGGAAGGCCCGATGAGCGGCACCACTTCTCACCCACTTCGCTTGGCACGCTGACAAAAATTACATAAAAAGAATTTTCCTTCCAATTTATAATCTGATTGAATTTTATCACTTATGTCTTTATTGTTTGTTTTTTAATTTTTGGAATGCAACGTCCCTCCCCTTCACCGAATGCTGTCTCAAAAGGCGGTGACCGAGCCGAGCCCGGCCGCTCACGTGACCTCCAGTCCAGTGACCGTGACGTCAGCTACTTCCGCCCGTCGCGCTCTCATCTCGTCAGGTTTCGCCGAGCCACTGTGCCTTCAAATCTATCGCAAGCCATCCTCTGTTCTAAATTGCCCAGAGCAGGTGTATTTTGACAAGTGATCAATTTTGTTTGTCGTATGTCCATCCAGAATTTAAACACATTCGGTGAGTATCTTGTATCAGTGTTAATTCGGTTTAGATTTCCTCTTGTCAGATCTTGCCCAGCCAAGATGGCGGGATGTTTTCGTTTTAACATGGTGACCTCATAGGTTTTCGACGGTATTGGCCGTACAATAAAATTTTCCTCCGTTTCGGGGTGTGTGTGACTCTTCTCGGACCGCCTGCTTCCATAGTTGGCTGACCGTATCCCTTTCGCTGTTGCTGCGGAGCGGTTATAACGTTTGTTTTTTTCTTTGTCGGTTTGTTATCCGAAAATAGCCGAAACCTTGACAGTAACAACGCAGGAACGGGTCGATCTGTGTTGTCTCTTGATCGGTTAGCTTTGAGCCGTATTTCTTCCGCAATTTCCGTCGTGGAGCATATTTTGGGGGTGTTCCAGTTCTTTGCCTTGACCTAATTTCCCTGGCAGTAGCAAATTTCTATTTCCTCAGAAGTTTGCTATGTGATAAGGCATTTTTCATAGCTCATCATTTTTGGTCTTTTTGAGCGTTGCCTGTCTTGTGCTTGACGTTTTTCTGACACTTTGTGTGCAACTCACACTTGTTTTAAGTCATGTTCTCAACATAATCTTCTACCCCTACTTTAACATGATGCGGCAGGTTGTTCTTTCTGATCTCTAACATAGTGATTTTGTTTTGCAGACCCCTTTGCAGATGCAAACAAGGGTGCAGATGATGATGTCCAAGACGGTCTCGTGCATATAAGAATCCAGCAGCGCAATGGTCGCAAGACTCTAACTACAGTGCAAGGACTTTCTTCAGAATATGACCTGAAGAAAATTGTCCGAGCATGTAAAAAGGTAGTGTGTATGTGCTGCATTTCTCCTTATGTCCTCTTTAGTTGCCTAGCCTTGACGATTGTTCTTGCTGTTTCCAGGAGTTTGCCTGCAATGGCACTGTAATTGAACACCCTGAGTACGGAGAGGTGCTTCAACTACAGGGCGACCAGCGAGAAAACATCTGCCAGTGGCTCACCAAGTCTGGTCTGGCTAAGCCAGACCAGCTCAAGGTGCACGGCTTCTAGGCATGATTTCAACTCGGATCACTTTGCAGGGGTAATTTCCTTTTTGTTCTGAATTTTTGATTTTATTCTTCCACAATTTAAAATGACAGTAACTATGAGTTAGCATGTACCTTGGCACCATTGATGACTTCAGAGAATTTCAGCCAGCCGAGGGTTAAAACAAAATCACAAGCTTCATTTGTTTAGTAGATCGAATTCCCAGAATGTCCAAGTTTATACTGTACAGTTACTATTTTTGTATGGGATGTCCTTCTCTTGTAGGTGCGGCGATTGCCTCAACAACCTTGGGCTGAATTTTATCAATACTGATTGTAAATGATTTTATCTCAACGCTGCCCCTGAGCAATTGTTTTATATAAGTCAACCTTCTATTATATCAAGAGCAAGGATGTCCAAAATTGTGCAACATAGCTTGTTGGTGTTTCTTTTTTAGTTCAGTTTCATGCAACTTCATTATGTACTTTTCTAAATTATTCCTCGCCATGCAGTTTCCACCTAAATAAATGCTTTTTAAAATAAATTGTATGACCCTGTTCATTTTCTCAACCTGTCGTCCCGCACACTCGCGCGCTAGCGGGACCGCCCTGCCTGAACGCGTACCTACGTCTGCCTCTAGGTGGATTTAGTGT
This sequence comes from Megalurothrips usitatus, assembly GCA_026979955.1. Taxonomy (NCBI): domain Eukaryota; kingdom Metazoa; phylum Arthropoda; class Insecta; order Thysanoptera; family Thripidae; genus Megalurothrips; species Megalurothrips usitatus. The sequence goes on from CM049601.1 coordinate 10,421,936, forward strand.
CTCGTGCCGCGATTCCGTACACCCCCTGGATTCTTGCGTTTCCGCTTCGCTTTTGTCCCAAAATCGGAAGAGTCCAGGGGGCGTACGGCGTCAGCGTCATGCGACACTAAATCCACCTTCTGGGTCTCACGCCAGGTGGTCGGCGAGCTGGCAAGGTGATAGCACTGGCCAGCCCCGGCTGGAGTCGGCGCGGACTTCTGGCATGCTGTTTCCCCTGGAACCGCACACCCCTCCCTTGTCCTGCACAACTTCCCTACTGTTGGGGGGGGGGGGGGGGCACCATGGGCTCGCGGAGCGCCTTTCAACAGATTCAACCAGTGGCACCGCGGGATGCAGGGTGGAAAGGACCGCATTGGAGGGGGGGGGGGCAACTACTCCCCTCAGGGAGGTCATCGTCTGGGCGACTGTCAGCTTTGCCATGATAACAGCGGTCCGTGCACGTCCATTGACAGGGGTAGGCTGCGGAAGGGTTGGCCATACGACATCAGCCTCTGCTCCGGCAAACACCGTCGGGGCGCAGTATGTACAGTCTTGTTGCCGTCTACCGCGGGGCAGGGCTGGCAGGGCCCGTACACTACCTACGTAAGTACTTGCAGCCCGGTGACGCAAGGCGCCTGCGCCCGTGCGGGTGGGGCCCAGTGGGGCCCCGCCGGAGCCGTGGGCTGCCATGGGCGTGGGAGGCGTGCCCGCCCCGTACTGTACTCTCAACAGAACAGGGAGCCGCTCCGCGGGGGTGGGGGTGGCGGCCTACCCCCTCCCCCTGTTGAATATACTTCCTCCTCTGCTCCTGACGGGTACTCCCCCCCCCCCCTCCCGTTTACTCCTCCCGGGATCAGCCATGACGGCGGCCGCACCTCCCAAAGTTTCGCCCCCTTTTCCCGCGCCGCTCGCGCGACCGAAAGGTCAAACAACCATCCCCGGACCGGAGCGATAGCGGCGGCGGTGGCGCTCCACTCGGAGCGCGCTCGCCGGAAATCCGTCCGCGGCCAGAGTCGCGCAGGTCCGCGTGTCGGCGCCGTGCTTCCCGAGCTGGAGTGAGGGGCGAGGCGGCGGGGACGCCGCCGCCGTCATGTCAGCCGCTGTCAGCGCCGTGCACCGGAGCAAGCGGACCGGAGCGAGGCGTAGTCGGCGACGGGGATGGGGTTGGTCCATCGCGGCGCGGGGGCGTGCTGGCCGGGGCCCTGGCGCAACGCGCTAAGCCCGGCCGTCCCCGGGCGAGGGGGGCGCGGGGCGAGGGGGCGTCGCGACGGCGGGGTGGAGGGGGAGGGGTGCGCGGGGCGGGCAGGGGTGGGCCGCGGGAGGGGGCGCCTCGCCGCTGGTCCCGTTACCGCCACCACGCCAGCGCCAGTCGGCATCAGCAGGCCGCAGAGGGACGGCGCAGGGAAGGCCGGAGGAAGCCGGAGGCACCGGGGGCCACGACAGCCGCGAGCGCCACCGGGAGCGGGCCACGAGGGCCGTCGTCCGAGCACAAGGCGGACGCGAACCGGAGTGCCGCAGGTCGTCTCGCACCACGCCGCCGGGGAGCGGGGCTCGGCTTGCGGGTGCCCCGCGGGGAGTGACTTCGGCGGCGTGTCCCTCGTGTAGCGCGGCGCCAGGTGCCAGGTCGAGGCGCGAGGCGTGTCCGGCGTGGACGTGGACGTCGACCTCGTCGGCCCCGCCCGGCCTGGCCCCACCTGCCCCCAGCCGTAGGGTGGTGGCCGGGCCTCGGGGCGCGGCGCGGCGCGCCAGCAGGCCCCTCGGGGCAACAGGTTGGCATGTGATGCCGCTGCAGACCGCCACCCTGGAGAGGGCCTCGACGGCCACGCCCGCCACCGCCTCGTCGTCGTCCTCGTCGTCGTCGCCGTACGCCGCCGTGCCGCCAGGCCTGGGGCCGCCGCCGACGCCGCCCGCGTACCCGACATGCATCGCCTGCATCGTGCAGCAGGCCTACTGCCTGGACCCGAACGGCACTTACATCTGCTCGCCGTGCCCGGACGACAACACCCCCGCCACGGGCAACCAGCGCTGCTACATCGTGCAGAGGGTACCTACCAGTCCGCGGCGGCCTCGGCGCGCTCTTACTTGCGGGGGGCCGAGCGTATGGCTCCATATGGCGGCTGGCCGGGCAGGAAGCGGGCGGCCGCGTCCGCGCCGCGGGTGTGGACGAGATTCCGGGTGGCCGCCGCCCCCCGCCACACGCGCTGCCCCCAGGTGGTCTCCGCCGCGGGGGGGCCTGCCGAGGTCCCCGCCGGGAGACACGCGTGCATCACCACGCCCCGCGCCGCGTGTTGCGCGCCTCCCACCCCGTCCCCTCCCACCTCGCGGCCCGCACTGCGTGGCGCCGCGCCGCGCCGCCCGGGCCGCGCCGCTCGCGCCCCGCCCGCTCCGCCGCGGCGCCGCGCCCCCGACCATATGTTGGGGGCTGGCCGGGCCGCGGGGGTCGTCGCCGCGGTGGCGGCCGCGACGACCCGCGGCCGGACACCCGGGGCACGCCCTGGACACGACCGCGACGCGGCCCTCGCGGGGACACCGGGGCCCGGAGCCAGTTTGTGGCCGCCATATGGAGCGTCATTCAGCCCGGTGCCCAGCAGGGGGAGGGGCGGCGTGGCGGGGCGGCAGCGGCAGCGGCACTACCCCTCCGCTGTGCTCCGCTGTCCGTGTGCCGCTGTGCGGGGCGTGGCGTTGCTGTGACGGGCGGGCGCGCCGCGCGGGGTCAGGGGTGGCGGGCGCGGAGGGGCGGGGCGTTCTGCTGCCCCTACCGCCGCCGCCGCCGCCTGCTGGGAGGCTGGGGATCGATAGCTCTGCTCTCCGAAAGCCCAAGCAAGCCCAGCCGGCGTGTACTGGGTGCCTGGCTGGCAGCGGTAGGGGCAGGGCAGGGGCCGGAACAGGCTTCAGCCTTCAGCTCAGCCCTGTTGCTGTGCTCAGCCCGTGCCTCAACCCGTGCCGTCCGCGGGGGGCTCCGCGGGGGGTCTGTGAGGCGTCCGTGGGGGGTCCGTTGGGGGGGGGGGGGGGCACCCACGAGGAGTCTGCACAGAGCTTGCACCACGCAGCCGCCAGGGCACCCCTAGGGCCGTGCCAATGGGGTGAGACGCACTAGGGCCCCAAAACTCAACAGGTAGGGGAGAGCAGAGGACAGGCGTCGCCGCCGGGACTTCCCTCGGCGGCTAGGGCTAGACTGCCCACAAGACGCTGATAGGCAGCCCACGACGATCCCGACCGACCCGCCCCCGTGCCACCGCCCCCCGCCGCAGCAGCTCGTCAACAAGAGCCTCAGGCTGGACCTCTCTCGCCAACAGGTGTCGGCCACCACCGCGGCGGCGGGCGGCAAGGATGATCCTGTGGAGGCGGCCCCGGCCCCGGGCCGCGCCCCGGGCCTGGTGCTCAAGAACACCCCCGAGGGCGGCACCCCCAGGACGACGGGCAGGGGCGCCGGCGCCGGCCTGATCGGGTCCGTGCCGCTGCCGCCGACGGGCCCCGTGGCCATCGCGTGCCCGACGGGGTCGGTGGGCTGCGGGCTCAACCCGTACGCGGACGTGTTCCAGAGCCAGGTCCTCTACCACACGGCGCAGCACACAGCCGCCGCGCCGGCCGCCGCCGTCCCCACCATCGCCGCCCCCGACAACGCCCCCGTCTCTAACGACACCTCCGCCGCCGCCTCGGCCGCCAGCAGCCCCACCCGCGCCTCTCCCGCCCCCGGCGCCACGGACAACAAGCAGGGAGGTAAGTGGAGCCCAGCCACGCTGCGCACTCAGAGACTTGCCACGAGGATTATCTGTGCATGTGGCCAATTTTCGTTTTATGTACGTAATAAAACAAATCATTTCATCCCTTCATAGTTTGTGCCTTGTTTTTATTTTTCCGCCAATTGCTTTCCCCCGGTTTCCCTATCTCTCACTGAAGTTTCCCTGGTACGTAGATTGCGTTTCAACAGTTGTTTGTTGCAACCAAGCTTAAGCGGGAGCCAACGGTGAAGGAATGAAGGGGGGAAGGGGGGGGGGGGGGGGCTGCCGTTCCTGATCCTCCCCCCCCCCCCCCACACACACATACACACACTTTTTTAGGGTATCCATGGCAGGTGCGAAAGCCCGACTAAACCAACGCCCGAATATCGGCAGCACAGACTTGGGATGTTAGAACGTATGGCAATGACAGAGAACGTGGCCGTGTGATGGCAAAAAAAGGACAACGGTGTATGACGGTGTATGAATTTCAGTACACTGCATTTGCAAACATATGGGACGAGAACGCGCCACAAGTGTCGACAAATTCCACTTTTGCGACAAGCTGGTTGATTTTGTGCGGTTCATATGGTGGTGTGGAGGGTCGTGGCGCATTTGCCGACATATTTGACAAATACAGGGAGAGTGTCGCGATGTAGGTGTGTCGCTTTTTTGACCGTGTAGGTTTCGGGACGAAACACTATCGGCACTTCTCGTTACAGAGGAACCGGGGTGCGGGCGGTGCAGGGCAGGGGTTGGGGGTCGAATATAAGGCATACGAACAAATTAAATGTCAGATTTCATCCAGAAGAATCGAATTTTTAAATATTTTTTCCCGCGAGAGTCTTGGCAAAAGAAGTAAATTTTAGAGTTCTAAGAAAAGGAATCCGGAAAGCGCATGGGAGTCCGCTTTCCTGCTCCCATAATGCAACGCTGTGCCCCCAAGCATGTCCCCTTCTGAGTCGGCCATTTTGAACCTCTAGTGAGAATTTGTGTTGAGTTGGAAACTCTCCACTCTAGTAAGTAACGATTGATAAAGATACCTGACATGCTTTCGAATTAGAAAAATAAAATATGGCTTTCTTTACCGATTCGAACAACCGTGGGCATGATTCATGAAACGAATGAGTATGTTGTAGTCCCGTCAGTCTTTCTGAGGGTGCGCGAGCACGATTAAAGAAGCCTAGGCCTAATAAGGCACATGGTTTCCGTGAATTTTTACATTCCGAAAACTTTTAAAGGTCGTCCTGTTCATTCTAGTATCGTGCTTGTTAGGCCAGGGCTGGTTCATGAGTGACACTCATGTGTGAATGTGTTGTTTTCACGCTGTTGGGGCTTTAAATACGTATTCTGCTCCGGAATCGTTCACGATGTTGCGCTGAAACGTGCTGAGCCTAGGCTGGGTATCTTTATATTAGGCCAGACCCTTGGACCGGGTTAAACGTTGTTTTGTGACTGAAATTCACTCTCTCTGGTAGTATAACTAACATTACCCCACCGTTGTCCAGAGCCATCAACTTTGATCACATGACTGTTTAATTCCACTGTACAAGTTTGGGTTAGTCGTCCGTCCCCATATTTTAACATCCAAATTTCTTCTCATGGACGTACACACATGCACAGGTATGATAATCTGACTGTTCGTATCCTCTTTTTTATATTATCAGTGGTTGTAAGGGTGAAAGAGTTAAGGAAACTATGTTTGGTTATGTTGAGCCTGAACAGCTAGTGTAGGGTTTGGGTAGGGTTGCTGAACGCTTTGGGTACTTCACGAAAGGGAAATTCTTTTGCTCACGTCTTCAGATGATTGTTCTAATTCTAACCACAATTATATCGCCTGTATTAAACATGTATTTTTATGGGAACAACAAGGCCATGGTGAAGCCTTACAAAGATTGTGTCCAGGTTTCATATCTAAGCATCTCGTTATTTTAGCTATTGGGCATGATCAATTTAACTGTTTTATACATGCCACGGGAGAAGAACAGTTGAAATTAAGTTAGGGTTCATGATGGTGGTTGTGACCTGGTTAGGTTTGGAGGTTATGGTACTCTACCTGGACTGCTTACTTCCCTGGGCGGCTGTCGCATTTATTTGCGACATTAACGCTTTCTGCATGCGTTTTTGCGTACTCGGCTCATACTCCCAGCCCGGCGACTATGGTGGTCCTGTGACTGCATACTGATTGAGCTTGTCAGCATGACATTCATTTTCAGTTGACTGGTGCCTCTTGCACCTTGCATTTTCAGCAATGGGTAGGCGGATACTGCTTTGCCTTGCTGCTGGTGTAGAGAATTTCCGCATTGCCTTTTACGTACCACTACCAGGAGGAGGTGTATTTGTGAACAGTTCATTCGCTGTGGAGGAGTTGCCTCTGACCATTTGATACCCAATGACATTACAGTCAAAGTCAGTTCACTTCTCCTGGACCTCACTACCTGGTGCTCACCTCCGTCTTCTATTCCCTTTCTTGTTATCACATGCTTGTCATATCGCTGGGCTTTGCTAGAACTTTTATCATTAAAGGCTGATGCAACTAGATTATTTGTAAGTCAAGGTTAAGATAGATGCTGGAACATTTTTGCTATTTCTTCTTTATATGCAAGTGTGCGCAGTGGGGGAATGGCATTCTATTTCAAAACACAGTGTACCTCTGTTTTGAATACATTAGTGCAGATTTCTTACCCAGACTACTTTGCTAGCCTGGCACTTTGAATGTGTTGACCTTTCCAGGAATGAATACTATATAAACTTTATTTCCTGAAGCACCGCTTTTATTACTGCTGCCCTCTCATGTTCTGAAGCACTGGGACCTCTGTAATCAGTTTCCTTACCCAATTCTTGCCATGTTCTGTCTGTTTGAGGTTTGGAAGTGTGCAGATGAGATTTCATTTCCTTTTCCTGCTTTCAGGTTGCGTGTACATGAATGGGGACATTGCGAAGCTCCCTTCAGGGGCGGTATATTCTACCACCCCTGAAAGTATACCACTGGCCACCTCCATCAATAATACAGACTATAGGTAGGTTACTGCCAATTGAAATCTATGGCAAGATTCATCTTTATCTTTCATCGGAATAAATTGTACTTTCTCATACCTGCAGCACATTAAATGGCATCAGTGGAGACATTGACACAGATGCCACTGACTCGACAGAGCCAGTGGATTTTCTGGAGTGCTCGGAGAGCATGGCTGATGGATCATCTACTCCAACCCACAGTGTGGCCAACAGCTCAGCAAGCATATCCGCAAGTGGAGCATCCAGCAATACAACCAGTGCAGCTGTCTCCCCACATGATGGAGTTATTCCCCTCGATCAACTCAAACAACTTCTCTCATCACAACTAGAATACTATTTCTCCAGGTATGCACATGATGCCTACCAATCACAACTTAACTGTGCCCCATTCCTAATCTAATAATTTAATGTCTGGGGTAAATCTGACGACTTTAAACTGAGCTTTCCTACTATCTTTGACACTGTATAAATAGTAGTTGGTTTGAAGGCTGTCGATATATCATTTAACTGCAGTGGAGCACACATTAGAGCCTCGTTCGTGAATTCCTATGTTTGAGGTGTCGAAGTGATGCTAAATTAAATCTCAGAATTCACTATAACTGTCATTCTGCATTATGTATGTGTGATTAGTTGAGACATGAGTACAGGTGTCACCTAGCTTATTTCCGTTATTGTGTAGGACCGGTTTTCTGTGGGAGTTAATTGCACACATTAGAGCCTCACTCGTGAATTCCTATGTTTGAGGTGTCGAAGTGATGCTATATTAAACCTCAAAATTCATTATAACTATCATTCTGCTTTGTGTAGGTGTGAGTAGTTGAAGCATGAGGACATTTGCTGTTAGACCTGTTTCTGGTTGTTTGTAGGTGTGTATTGCACACATTAGAGCCTCACTCTTAAATTCCTGTGTTTGAGGTGTCGAAGTGATGCTACATGAAATTTCTGTACTTGCTCTTTTTCACCTCTTTCACCTTTCATGTAGGTGTGTGTTTACCAGCAGTATCAGAACAGTTCATTTGCGTCCGCTAATGTGTTATGGAAGTATATTTTGAATGCATACGCTAGAGCCTCACTCATGAATTCCTGTTTGAGGTGTTGAAGTGATGCTACATTGAATCTCATAATCTACTATAAATATCACTCTGCTGTATGCAGATGTCGGTAGATGCATGAGAACAATTGTTACAAGATCTGCATCAAGGCAGTTGGCTGTAACATATACATGTCACATGGTAAAACATATATTCTACCACATTTGGTTTACTGCACACATTAGAGCCTCACTCTTTTAACTTCTATGTTTGAGGTGTCGAAGTGCTGCTACATCAAGCTTCTGTACCTTCTCTAAGACTCATTTCACTACCTGTTGGTGTAAACAAAAGGAGTATCAGAACAGTTGATTTTTTTTTTTTTGTGTCCAGCACATGTTGCACTTGGGTTTTTGTACAGTTGTCAATATTCTATCCATTTATCGAATGTAGACACACCCCTGGGGGCATTAAATCTTGTTCCAATCAGAGCTCATTTAGCAAATACTTACTTGTCTATTTCATTCTTTTCCAGGGAGAACTTGGCTAATGATACGTACCTGCTCTCTCAAATGGACAATGACCAATATGTGCCCATATGGACTGTTGCCAACTTCAATCAAGTTAAGAAACTCACTAATGATATCAAACTTATTACTGAAGTATTACGAGGTATGTGGATTCTTCTACTCATTTTTTAGATTTTCAGAAATTTGGTAATCCTATGAAGTCTTACATGTCAATGCCTTTCTTCTGGTCCATAGAATCACCTAATGTACAAGTAGACGAAGAGGGCCAAAAGGTGCGACCCAATCATAAAAGGTGCATAGTCATTTTGAGAGAGATTCCTGATAGTACTCCACTTGAAGATGTAAAGGTGCGTGTTTTGCTATTATCCTTAGTAAGACTCTTTCAGTTTGTAATATCTTTGTTGCTCAGTGTATAGAAATTGTACTTGGTTTTGTTGCAGAACTTATTCTCTGGAGAAGGTTGTCCTAGATTAATATCATGTGAATTTGCACATAACTCTTCATGGTATGTTACATTTGAATCAGATGAAGATGCTCAAAGGGCTTATAGATTTTTACGAGAAGAAGTCAGGGAATTTCAGGTACTTTTCTGAATCTGCTAACCTTTTTTTTTTATTTGAAATTTAGGTTTATATTTTAACACAATTTTTCCTTGTTCCAGGGTAAACCAATTATGGCCCGAATTAAAGCAAAACACATGAATAGGTTACCTACACCTCCTGTTGGTGTAGGTGTAGGTCCTGTTGTGGGGGTTGGGGTTGGCGTTACTGGGCAAGCTATTGGTCCAGGGGGCCATATGAACAAAAATGGTTATCGCACACCGCCGTCAGGTCCGGCGGCAGCCAATGCAGGCACCTCGACCACAGCCCCTGTTTATGACCCTAATGCACCATACCAAGGAAACCAACAGCGATATCTCTATAATGGAAGTCCCCTCCCAGGGGTGAATTATGGCAGCCAAGTTCAAATATTTGTAAGTATCAGTCACACGCGTCAGTTCATTGTATTTAATGTGGATGTTTTACTGTATTGGGTGTTTGCTCATTGCTTACAGACATTTCAACAGCAACCATTTTATCCTCCAAGTATGCTACACCAGCCCTGGACTCACACCCCCCATTCAAACCCGCCCTACTTCGATATGGGAAATGTGTTTTCAATGAATGGTATGCCCTCCCAAGGGACTTCATACTCTAAACCCCCTTCAAGATTCCCTCTGCCTAGAAATACAAGGTTTGTCAAATGGCCATGTTGAATGCAAGGTATTTTATTGTGAAGGGTTGATTCTTAAAGGCGACTGTCTTTTCAGGAATAGGCGCAATGAACCTCGTTCAGACAGAAGTCATTTAGCCGACAATGGACGTCATCAAACGAATATGAGTCATCACCATCATATGGGGTCTGCTCCTGTTGTTAGTGTCAAACCTCCTGGTGTCACATCAGTGAAGGTATGCCGCAGTGAAACTAATGATTATGAAGTAAAAACCGGTTGCGGTGTGTAATGTGCGGGTTAATACTCAATATTTAATTTTCTTTCCAGAGTCAACACACTTCTGTGCCAGGTCCAGGTGATTTGAGGATTTCTCAAAGTATTTCCTCCACTTCCACTGTACCCACTGTCTCGACTGCAGCTACTACCAATTCCGTAGTCACTCAAGATAGCAGTGATTTATCTCCTGAAGACAGCAATACAAGAGGTCAACCCAACAGCAGAGACTCCTCAAAGGAATCCCTTCCACCACGGTATTATCTGCTATTTTGTTTACTTGATGTCATATTACCACTACTTGTTCAATGTGTTAGTAAGATCTTGGTCGCAGGAGTTACAGTAGAGTGATTTGTGTTAGACACAGGCGGAGAAGGAAAGAAGACGAGGTGCCTCAGTCACGTGGTAAACCCACCAGTCCACTTCCAACTCTACCAAGCAATAACCGGCCCGGACCGCAATTTGATCTGGAACCAAATGCTTTCCCCCCTCTGCCTGGCCTTGCGGATGCCGTTGCATCTGGACTCAATTCTACCAAGACTGTTGCTGCCCCTGACAGCTCTGCATCTTCCCTAGAACAGTCACATTTTGAAAATAGGCAAGTAGGAGTGTATATCAGTGCTGTGGTTTTGTGTGTGTGTGTGTGTGTAGTTGATTAGCTCGTGTGTGACATATTAGTTTGCTATTGCAGGTTAGCTGATGTTGTTAAAGGCACTGCAAAGCCTAAGGTGCAAGGTAGCCATTGCAGTGCAAGCAAGGAGAAGGAGATTGGCAGCTCAAGCTCGCCTCGCACACCGACTCCCCCCCCTCAGACTAGTCAGGCCCTGGCCGTGGCGCCATCAGTGCCTTCACAATCTCACTCACAGTTGCACCCTAATTCTCAAGCTCACGCTCCAGCTTCACACACAGCTGCGCAGCCATGTGTTCATTCTGGCATATCAACTTCATCTGGCAATGATGCTGCACTTGCCACTGTTGCCATGACGCCGCCATCTTCGCCTGAAAAGTATGAGTTTGTTTACCCATGTAGCCCTGAGGCCACTCAAGGAAAGTGTGTGATGAGTATTTGTTGTTGTTTCAGGGTTATTCCTGTCACTAATAAAAAGAGCTGCATTACTGCAGACAAATCTACAAAGACTGAGGATACTCCACTTCTCATTGCAGAGGAGAAGGTTAAAGAGACTATCACAGAGAATAGTAATACAAGCAACAAACAAGTCCATCAGGTAAGTGCCGTCTTCCATTGAATGCTATGTACTACCAATGGGTCGAAGTATTCAATAATGATGTTTTTTCTTTGTTCAGAGCTTATCTGCTGCTGCTGTTACTAAGTCTGTTCCCACAACCACAAATGCATCCACAATGACTAGTTCTGTGCTGACTGAATCAACGCCTTCCTGCAACTCTTCTCCACAATCTGCCCCTAGCCCTCCTCCTGCCTCTGGGGTTAGTGTGAACCATTTTCTGTTTTTTTATTTATTTCAATGTATCAAATGTATTAATTGAATTCTTCCATTTTAGGAACCAGTGCGCTTAAGTTATGCTCAGGTTGCACAACATGCCAAGGAGAAGGCGGAGAGAGCAGCGAAGGAGAAAGAAGAGAATTCTTCTCTTGCTTCCACTTCCTCTACTCCCCCTGCCAATGCCAATTCTAGCACTTCCTCATCCAGTGCTAATACTGTGGTATCAAGGGTTCCTTCACAGAACACTGAAAGAGGGGGTATGTTACATTGCAATCATTCCATTGACTTCATGTTGTTGTTCTTCGTCTGACTCAATATTTTGATTTCAGAATCATCAAATTCAACTCGGTATTCAGGCCGAGGTAATTCTAGTGCTAATAGTAATAATAGTAGTAGTAATGGAAGCTCGAGACCAGAGAGAAGTGGTTTCAGAAGAAGAGATAATAATGCACCTTCAGAACGGTCTGATCGTTCAGATAGAGTGCATCGTTTTCGAGAGTTCCTGAAATAGAAGCACAGTTTGGGCTGCATAAGTGACCTGCTGTTTCATCTGTCATTGTTGCTTTGTTTGAGTTGTGAAAAGATTTTTCTTTCTGGCAGTAACGTAGTAGGTAGGTTGTTATGAATTGCACTGTAGTGAGATCAGAGACAAAGACTCGATGCCCAAAGGTGGCACCAAGTGCCCGTGACTCTTGTGTTATTCAGTGGTCCATTTGGACGAAACTTTTATATTAGTGTATAAACTTTATCATGGATTAATGAAAGTTTCTCCCTCCATCTTTATTATTATTATTCAGTTGTTATTATGTGCCTTAACTTTTTGGGATTCGGTGCACCCTGTTGTTAAGGATATCACACACCTGATAAAAACAAAATTTGAATATTTTTGTTTTTGGTAGATACTGTGTTATCTTTGTAATAATAGCCATAGCTTTGATAAGCTCCCAGCAAAGTTTCCTTTTTTTTTTTGTTTTTGTTTTTGTGTGGCCAAGCAAAGAAGTGACTAAGGAGAATATGTGGGAGCAAAGTGACACATCTGATGGTTGTTTGCATTGTATGCATGTGTGTGCAGTAACTGTGATACCCCTTAACCACAATTTTAAGAATTATAAACATTTACTGTTTGGTGTAATATATCAGGGATAATTGAGTTTATTGTGACCCAATTTACTGCTATGGCATTCTTGATTATTGGAATTGTGCTATGTATGGGGCTTGTCTGTTATCTGATTTTTTCCTCATAGTTGAAACAGTTTTTTCGAGTTTTTAAGACGAGTAATTATTCATCGGCCCAATAGGTATTAAGATGATTTATGTAAAGAGGTGGTAATGGTATTTTAGAAATGGAGTAATTTTTTTCTTACCACTACTTTTCTTACTAAACGACGTTAACATTAATGTAGGGATGATTGTGTGTGTGTGCGCGTGTTTGTCGGAGGACTCTAGGCACAGGGTTGTGGACGGGGGTAGGGGTTCGGCCGGAGCTCGCCCAGCTCGGGCCCGAGCAACCCGCACCGATCCGTGCCACGCCTTGCCAGACCGTGCCGTGCCAGGCCGGGCGGGGCACAGGCAGCGAGTGCAGTGCACTCCGCAGGCACCCGCAGCTCGGCTTGGTCAGAAAAATGAACCCCCACACGTTATTGGTTGCTTTCTTTTTGGGAAGATCTCTAATAATGCTCTTGCTGATTGTTAACAGGTGTGTGAAATAATTGTGTAAAAATGATTGTGCATTTGTCCTCCTCTCCCTGCCCCCTTCTCCCCTTGTACATAATTTGACTAACAAATTTATTTTTGACAAATGTATAGTTTGCAATCATTGTAGTTGTTAAAATAAGTAATTATTATTATTATAAAATGGTTACTATGTAAACTTATTATCCTATTACATTTGTTGGGATTTTTTTTAAGGACAATACTATTGTACTTTTGTTTCATTTTTATATGAAATAAAGCTTGCTAAATTGAATTTTGGATTGGCAGGTTGGTGTTGGGAAGATTTTTATTTAATTAATTTTGTTGACTGGAATGTGCAGAACATGATCCAGGCAGCCGTTCAAGTACTGTAGCCATAGTTGCACCGATGAACTTGACTTGAACGTCTGTAAGTCATGCGAGAGCCTGGGCGTGGCCTGTGCTCCTGAATGTATGGAGTGTAGCTTCCTCAATACTTGGCTGTAGCTTTCTTCTTAGTGTATCCTGCCAGCCAAGGAAGGATCACAGTGCTTCCACTAGCTTTAGGTCTCTTTTTTTCTGTTGCAAACTTCCTCACAAATGCCAATCCAGCATATCCTTGAAGTAAATCTTTAAATGTGTGTTACATTTTTCTTTTTATATATACGAATTATATATATATATATTTCTATATATATGTATATGTCGTAATATATATTTATGTGTAAAGGTACAAGTCATTTAAGTGCTCATTGTAAAATATTTGACCGTTGTTAATTGGTGAGGAATGTTGATCACAAATAACTCATTCGCTCTGTTGTAGATGATGTTTTGTTGTTCATTGTCAAACGACTTCAGCTAAAAATTTTGATGTATTTCTCAGGAAATTTTGTTGTTAGGAAATCGAAATAAAAGCATATTTAGCCCTGCCACAATCTCTTCATAGGGTATCTAGGTAAATCTTGTACAATTGCCTACATTTACTTTTTATGCATCGGAAAAGTAGTCCAATCAAGAATACCTATGTTCATGGGTTATAAATGAATCGTTTATTGTATAAGCTTATTTTTACACAATAGTCATTGTGAGGCAAATGAGTTTTGTGTGTTTTTGTTCAATAAAATAATATAAAATTTGCATATGGAATGTGATTGAGCTCCCCACGATCCCACTGGGAACCCTGCACTTAAATTCATCTACTGTATTTTTTTCAGTCTAGTTTTCATGCTTCAGATTTTCTGATGAGTTTTGTATAGAGTATATTTGATATTGTTGAAAGATTTTATAACTGTGACTATGGTGTTAAGTGGCCTTACTGTGGCCAAATTTATCCTCAGTTCACCTGAGTTTGTATAATTGTCTATTTTTTTATAGCTACCCAATGAAAAACTGTGTGGAGAATGCTATGCTGTACAACTTCCACTCTCCACTCAGACAGGCAGCTTGAGACACAGATGGGGGAATACATCACTTCGTGAACACCAACACCAACCTTTCATTTAGTAGCAATCTTTCTGGAGGGTCCTGTTGTATGAACTGTTAGCTCAAGATATATGGGTGATATGTGGTGACAGATATGTTATTTTGTAAGATAAGGCTGTTGAAGAAACAATTCATGCTTAGTTCTAGGACGTGTAAGCTGCTACTGCTTGACTTTTTATAGAAAAGAGAAAACAAAACAAATGCCGTTAAAGTTGATTTGAAACTTTAATTTAAAAAATTCTTGGCTTATTGTTTGCTTTCACTGCCTTGAATGACATGAAGGGGATCAGGGGGGAGAAAGAGGGCATTTTCTTTGACTGTAAAATAAATATATATATATTTGAGTATATATATACATATATATATGAAAATATTAATATTTACTCTGTTGATAGACTTTGCAAAATGTTTCTGTGCATGAAGGGAAATTAAATAGCTGTTTATTACATGTGTCTCTTTTTTCCACTCCGATTCCTGACCCTGGTTTTGATTTTCCACTCTCAAAGCTTCCGGGGTTCAAGAAGTACCGCACCCACATGCGACCCGGGTTTAGGGCCTCGAAAAACAAAGAAAGTGTGACTTGCGGTCGTGTAAATGTGGAACTAAAATTGGGAAGGACAACAGCTTGGAAAGAAATCAAGTGCAAATTTGGTTTGATTTAAAATTTTCTTTTTTTATAACATTTTTAATTTTTTTTTACCATCAACAAACTTCCCACTATTCGGATCAGCAAACAAAATTTGTTAAATATGACACCAAAGTCATCACAATGAGAAGAACAATTCACAAAATTTCATAAACCACCAGTTACAATAAAAATTTGTTTTGCGTAACATCACTTAGTTTACCTACAACAATCACGCCAGCCCTAATTGTACGACCCAAACAATATTGGATTTGTTGCACACAAATAGCTACAAGAGAAAACAGTGCAAATAATTTACGTCATGTCACTGATAATTTTTTAAATTCAGAACTTGGCTGAGTATACATAAGTTACCCAGCCACAGGAAGGAAGGCCTCCAACATGAGCTTGGGTTCTCTATAACTAGCAGAAATAAAACAATGTTAAAAGGAGACATTGGATTGGATTGCGGATGGTACATTACATCATTGCTGCATTAATTCATTTGAAAGTAGTAACAGTGCTTGTTTAAAGTATGAAATCACATAGAACTGAAAACAAGTCATACCTAGATGCATTTCTATTAACATTGCAATATATATCAAAAATTAAATTATTTTGTAACAGTATCTCCTGCAAAACAAGGAGACTTCTACTAGGATGTGCTCTATTATGTACATAATGTAAGCAATTCAAAAATAACAATCCAACTGTTGAAATGTGCAAAATATGGGCTTTGTCGTCAACAAATACATATCAGAGTAGACCTTGGAATTCTAATCCCCACTCACTCCTCCAATCCTGCTCATGTCTTGAACAAATTCATAAACTCATGTCTTTGTTTAGTGCTATCAGGTTACACAAACATGACAGCCACCTCATTCAAAGTGAATGCAGATGAGGAAAAAGTCATCATGGATATGAGAAACCTGCGGAGAGCAGCTATGCCAAACACTGAAAATGCATCAGCAGATTATACCAGTTCAAATTGAACCTTCACATACCAAGCTCCATGTCTTTTTACACCCAGCTTGTTTCCCCCAATGAGAGGAAATTTTCGGTTGAGACCAGTCAAGGGAAAATGAATTTGAAATACAGCTAACTTAAGTGCTTTAATAAACTCTCACACAATGATCTGTAATAGACCAACTACCACACAATCAGCACCATGACATACAAAGAATTGAGAAATCTGTAGACATGGGTAGTGTTTCATACAGGGTTGTGAAAATAAAATAATTTTCCTTTGTCTTTCAACATCATTTTATCAATAAAATATGTGACTCATAAAAACATAGAAACTGATTAAAACTGAACACTACACTGCAAACTAGTGTATGAAAACAATTAATTCGAGGAATTAATCCTTCACTGGCACATATTCCCTCCAACATGGACAAGGACTCACTCAGAATTACGCATTCTTGGTCAACTTTAGGCAACGTAAGCCACTTTGCAGTTCAAAAGAAAAGTTTTCAAGTAGCACACCAGCTGCAGATTGCAATAACTACACTGATCAGTTCAAGTTTCAAAATAAGTTCCATTGCAAAAATATTTGAAATATATACTTCATTTAACTTCAGTTTGGAGAGTGGTGCGAATCACAAGTTCGGTGCACCACCAGCCACAAACGACTGTTTTTGTCAATTTTCATGTTGGATCACTACTGATGCACAGGGTTAACACCTTGCTCTTCAGTCACAAAGTTGTACCAACTTGCACTAGCACAATGCTGTTTGTCCTCTTCCATTGTACAATCCTCTTGCAATTCAATCCAGGTCTTCACAATGGTGATATTGAAGTTCTTTGAATTAGAAGTCTTGGCTAGTCACTTAAAATAATATTAAAATCAACTCTTTCAACTTGCAAGGTCTCAGTATTGCAGGAAAAAGAGGAAAGACACATGTTCCAAAATAATATTTCACATAATCTTAAGCTTATCCTCAACACTTCAGTCTACTCTCAGTCATATGACACAGATCCGAAAAGTGGGTGGAAAAAAAAGAAAAAAAAAGTAGGAAGAAGAGAACATAAGGGTTAGTGATAAAATGTGGTCAACAACCATTTGCTAGGACAAATGTACAAAAACAAAAGAGGAAA
Source organism: Megalurothrips usitatus (assembly GCA_026979955.1). NCBI lineage: Eukaryota > Metazoa > Arthropoda > Insecta > Thysanoptera > Thripidae > Megalurothrips > Megalurothrips usitatus. The sequence goes on from CM049601.1 coordinate 10,439,037, forward strand.
ATAACAGGAACACAGCTTTCCAGGCCTTCCCATCTACCACAGTGTTTGTAGAATGCAACATTCTTTAGGTCGCTTTAACACTCTCAACTAGCAAATTGAGAGAAAGCCAACTAAGAATATGATATATAAATATAGAATTATATTTGTCACATTACATAAGTAAATAACTGCTGTGACAGTTGTGATTTGCACCAGTGCATAACATCTCATTTACAATTATATGCTGCACATGATGTCTTCAACATTCTACTACAAAAGCAAATCCATTTCTCCTTTGCTTCTAGAAGAAATATGAAGTTCGCAACTAATTGTAAAATTCAAATTCCTTCATATTTGATATCTAATAAATTTGAACAAACTAACATGATTCTCATAGACACCAACAAGAATACAGGAAAGTGGCATAAAATAACACAAGCATAGAAAACAAAACATCATATTCCTCAGATGCCATGCCATAGTTTAGGGATATTGAAGGAAGGGAGCTTGAAAACTTTTTGAATAATTTAACTCCACAACAAGCAAAGTTGCACATGCATGCATCGGAACAAGAGGGCAAGTTTCAGATTCCATCAAACTATACAAAGAAAAATGTACAGAACATTGCACACCACTGAGCTCATGGTGAAAGATAGGGAGTACAATGAGTTTAGTAAATAAAAGCCTCTTCAAACAATCCTCAAACGTGAAATAATCAATACCCTTTAACTTCAGCAAGGAATATGATTGCACCGAGTGACATACGACAGAAATAGAAAAGAAGTAAGGAAAATAAAAGCATGTTATAAATTATTATAGAAAGAATTTCTGAAAACCCTCGCAGAGGTGTTGAGTAACTCTCTCTCTCTCTTTGGGCATTTGTGAGAGTTATAAACTTTTTGGTATATGTTATCAATAGTACAATTAGAAAAATTCAACTACAAATAACCCACCGTTAATGAGTGTCATGACCCTTAACCCACCAATCCAAGTTCCATTGCAAAGGATAATGGAGCCAATGTTGAATTCATAGAAGGTAATAGCAAGCAAATTTAAAGAAAAAAAATAATAAAAATAACATTATTTTTCCATGCTCTAGTCATTTAAAAATGAAAACACACTGCTGTATACTAAGATTCCCCATTGAAAAATAACTATCTAGAAAAAAGGACCCATATCCATTTCACAAGGTAAGAATGGAAAAAAAAAAACAACAAATACTAATGCCTAATGAACAACAGAACCCACAGCGTCTGAATTTTTCTGTTGCACAAGAAAATGAAGAATGACTGAAATCTTCATTTGCTGGGCTATAGAGTCAGGTCTTAGATTTGCCCTCTTCATGGGTAAAGAACTGTATCACAAATACCAAGTGTAGAACCTTAACATATTTGAACATCTGCCCTATTACTGTATGTTGAGAGCAATATACAACTCCTTACTGCACCAACTAAATGCAAAACAAACCATCAGTATTTGAGACTAGCTTGGAGCCACAAGGTTTCGGATGTTGGTACCGTGAGAGAGACCAAAAAAATCAAAACAATAATATCTTCAATTAATAATTCATAGCAGCTGCAGTTACCATGTTAACACATATTTCATTACAGTGTGAGCGACACCCGTGGCAATAACTTCTGTCTGAGCAGGTACCATGCTAATCATGCTGCACCACCCCATTCGGGGGCACAGGACACTGATTTTCTTCACAACAACCTTCAAAGGTCAACACTCATTAAACTAATAATATAAAAACAAATCATTTGCCACCCATATTTTTTCTTTTTACACAACATAATTAAATTTATTAGAGCTAATAATTATAGTAATTATTGTTATTAGACTGACAGGTATATTTCTTGTCGATTAATTCATGATTACAAGCAGGCTAATGTACTGATGGGGTTCCACTAGCTGGCAGCAAAAACACAGTTACACCAGTCCTCAATTCCTCCCATTCCTACCACCACCTCCACGACTCCTTCCTCCATGATGATCACCACCACGGTCCTGAAACGAAGACAAATTTAATTCGAATTAGTGCTGGGGACTGGCTCGCACTCGTGTACCATACAGTTTTACGCAGCACACCCCAGCAGCAACTGACCTTGTGATGATGTGGAGGCCCCCTGGCGTCCCTGTCACCACGTCGATCGTCCCGGTCACGGCCACCACGGTCACCGCCTCGATCACCACCACGATCTCCGCCTCGGTCACCACGGTCACCACGATCTCCGCCTCGGTCACCGCCTCGGTCACGATCTCTGTCACCGTGCCGGCCGTGGTCACGGTGGGAGTCCCGGTCTCGGTGGGAGTCACGGTCACGGTGCGAGTCCCGCTCCCGGTCCGGGCCGTGGCCGTGGCCGTGGCCGTGACCACCGTGGCCTCCGTGCCCGCCAGGCACAGAGTTAGGATTAGGGGGCATCACTTTACGAGAGTCCTCCTCCTCCTGCCTCTTCTCATAATGAATAAAATCATCAAAGATGGAAGTCGAATGTCGATACGTGTGCATGATCCTGAGGACCTGCTTCCCCTTCTCAAACGGCACTTCCTGGGTATCACGCGAGTTGGTCACTGGCTTGTTTTCGTTATTTTCCAGACGAATGTGGCGCAATTGGACATTAGGAACGTCTTTAACATAAATCCAGCGCACTCCAAACTGTCCTTTCCACTTGTCCTGAGACCACACAGAACTGGAAGCACTGTAATCCAAAGGCGAGGTCATTTGTGCCATCCCACAGAAATGACCAGATCCATTCACTGAGAAGAATAGTAACACAGTGCCCCCCTCATGTTCCCTTTCACGATAAGCATCATCCAAACGTTTATTTCCATGTTCAGTGGAGCACCAAATTTCATACTTAATTGACCGATGAATGTCGTCCTCAGAATAAGATTTAATGACAAAGAACCTTGCACCTTTAGCCGTAAGATCATAGTCCGGAGGGTTATAATTGTTTTTAACACGCAGCTCATCGAGCACAGGGTGGTTGGGAGTGGACGCAGGGGAGTGAGGGTGCGGATGTTGGGGCATGCTGGCACCATGCATGGCAGCCTGCGGCGGGGGCATGTGGTGCTGAGGAGGGCCTTGCTGGGGCATGGCATGATGCAGGATGGCGACCGGGTGCGGGTGCGTGGGCGGCGGCGCGTGCGCGTGCGTGTGCCCGTGCCCGTGGTGGCTGGGGTACGAGCCGGGCCCCGGCGGTCCCTGGTGAGGCTGAGGCCTGGGCGGTCCGCCACGGACAGGCGCCCCGGGTCCACCGGGCCCGCCTGGGCCGCCAGGGCCGCCTGGACCACCGGGGCCCCCAGGACCACCCGGGCCACCTGGACCACCCCACGCTGCGCGCACCGCGGCGGGAGGGGGAGCCACAGGGGCCTTGGAGGGAGCTGCTCCTCCGTTCTTGCCCTCCCAAGTTCCGATATCCATGTTCTTGCCTGGGACCATGGGCGGGGGTGGCATTCCGGGTCCCTTCTTCTTGAGGCCACCACTTGGAATGGCGGGTTGGGGTTTGGCGGGTTGACTTGCAATTGAAGCCCATGTCATTTTCTTTGGGGCGGACTGCTGCGGCTGACTCTCCTTCGGAATCAAATCTTGAGGCTGCGCCTTCATATGATCCTTGACATCAGGTACTTTGACGTCACCCAAGCCAAGACCTTGCATTCCATGTTCTACTGCCTTGACATCCACATTTCCACCATATGCTATCTCACTGGCACGGTAGTAGTCATCGTAGTGGGCTTTTCGAGGCATGGCTCCAGCCGAGTTGCCCCAAGTTGAAAAGTCACCATTGCTATGGAAATAATTAAATCCTGGTTGTTGACCAAATGTGGTATTGAAACCTGTCCCTCCAGTGCTAAACATTCCCTCCATTCCATACGAGTCATGACCCATCTGCCCAGTGTAGCCCCCCATGAAGGGCATCTGTGCGTCGCCATTTGACCAAGTTCCATCTCCTACTCCAAAAGCTTGATACGGAAATGTGGAAGTGCCATAGAAATTGGGCATAGAGTAGTGATCCGATCCCATTGAAGTTGTGGACATGGGGGTCGAGTTGTATCCCTGCAACACCAGTTTTAGCCAAAGTTTAAAATAAAGACAAATGAACTATCAAAACTGCATTGAAATGAGTATAACTCACCTGGTGATGCTGAGGCCTCCATGAATCAAATTCTTCATGTTCGTTCACGTGCTCCTTAGGCCCATTTGCAACTGGAATGAAAAATTTAAGGATAAATGTCAACTGATATATTATTACAGGAAAGAAGAAAGATGGTGTGGAAATTCGGGTTCAGAATTCCAAGACTTGAACAGGCTGCAAACAAAGGCCTACATTCTTCAGTCAAGTATCCACAGAATTTTTTTTATACTTTTAAAGCTTCAATTTACATAGAACTTGATACAAAGGTGTCAAACTTGAAATGCATTGAATGTGAAAGGGAAAAAAGACAAGAAAACAACAGTAATGACTCACAGGTTTGGGTGAGTTTGTAAACAAATCAGTGATTCAGTAGAAACGAAAATAGAGTTCATCAATTATCACAGGAAATTAAGGTGGTCTTAAAGTGCGAAAATCGGCGGAGAGGCCGACTACGTGAGGGCGGAGGCCGCAACAGCAGCCGACGTCAGTATACAAAAAAAAAGTTAGACCACGTAACCTTCCTCAAAAATCAGCAAAATTATATCACAATGAAAGCACTGGCTCGCAGGATCGACCGGAAGACATTGCGTATGCAATAAAGTGGCTTTGTGGGCAATGCCAATTCATATTGGAAAATGTAAATAATCAGAAAAGCCGTCACCACAAATAACAGGTCGAGTAATACACAAATGATGTACGATACCTTGATTCCCTTGTCCTTTCATCCGCTGCATCCCACGGAGGCGGCACGAAAAGAGAACACACGTCGGGGACAATTAGTAAACAAGCAGAAATGCAAAATCACGAAAACAGAGGCGTTCGCCCTGGTCTTGTCCCGAGACTTGGTGGGGCCCTCGTTAGCCTACCTGATCTGATACGCCTGCGGACATCACCTATGTTCACACTTGGCTTCGAATGTTGGGCAAAGTCTGTCGTCTCAAAAAACACCCAAGACTCCCCAGCACAGTTCCCAGCGCACTTTTTAAAGTTGTTTAGTTCATATATCCCTAAAAAGTTCATGCACATTACACTTTACACGGGCAATGGCGGACAACACAACTTTTGCTCGGGGGCTGGACGGGGCAGGGGTACGTTCCTGTGCGCTGCCGGGCGGCGAGTCACGAGCCGTTCGCGGGGCGGCGCCGGCCCCGGGCGTGGCAGCGCGCCCCCGGGCCCCGGACACCGGCCCATATCTCGTATCGGTGCTTCATCTAGAGGCGAGGAGTCGCCGGGGGCCGCTGTTCGCACAGCAGCCGCTCGGGCGGTGGTCACTTTTGAGAGGCAGCGTACGTGGTCACGGCCTTCTACGCGAACTGACCGTCTGCGGCGCCGGCCCGGCCCGGCCGCCTGCTGGCGCGCCGTTTCGGACGTGTGCGCGGAACGGAGACATGTCCGGGTGGGGGCGGGGGCGGGCTACTGCTGTGGCTGCATGGCCGCTCGTAGAGAGACTGTGAGCCTCTCTAGGCGCTCGGGATGACGGTCACCTACACCGCGGAGGTGGCCACGTCCAGCGGGCTCGGCTGTTTCCTGAAGCTCCTCTTCAGGTAGGCGAAACATGGACGCAGCCGGCGCAGGGGTGAGGGTTAGAGTGGCTGTCATCCCTTGACGAGTCTCTCTAGTGAGATTTAGAGTGACTCTCATTCCTAGCGAGTCTCTCTAGCGAGGGTTAGAGAGACCCGCACCCCCTCGGCCTCTTTAGCGAGGACTTGGCCCGCAGGTGGAGAGGCAGCATCTACAAGCTTCTGTGGCCCAACCTGGCGCTCTACTCCTTCCTCTACTTCAGCCTGAGCGTGTACTACCGATTCGTCCTGAGCCCGGCGGACAGAGAGTGGGTACTCGCTAGAGAGACGCTAGAGAGACTGCTCTGCCCTCACCTGACAACGCCCCCGGCCCCGGCCAGGTGGTTCGAGAGGCTGTCCATCCACTGCCAGACGTACGGCAACCTCATCCCGGTCTCCTTCGTGCTCGGCTTCTACGTGTCGCTCGTCATCAAGCGCTGGTGGGACCAGTACGTCAGCATCCCGTGGCCGGACAACCTGGCGCTGTTCGTCAGCGCCCTCGTCCACGGCCAGGTACCACTCGTCCACCTCAATCGCGGCCTTGTTGTTGTTGTTTTTTTTTAAGAGCTTGTGACTTGTTGTTCTTGTTTCCCCCAGGACGAGCGCGGCCGGCTGATGCGCCGCACGGTGATGCGGTACGTGAACCTGTCGCTGGTGCTGACGCTGCGTATGGTGAGCCCGCGGGTCAAGATGCGCTTCCCCACCATGGAGCACCTCGTGGAGGCCGGACTGCTGCAGCCCACGGAGCGCAAGATCTTCGAGGACCTGGAGCGCAAGACGAACCACCCCAAGTACTGGCTGCCGCTGGTGTGGGCGAGCGGCGTCCTGACGCGCGCCCGCAAGGAGGGCCGCGTCACCAACGACTTCAGCCTCAAGACGCTCATCGACGAGCTCAACATCTTCCGCGCGGGCTGCGGCAAGCTGCTCAGCTTCGACTGGATCAGCATCCCGCTCGTGTACACGCAGGCAGGGACCGCGTCGATACCCCACGCGCGCTGCGCCGCGCCGCCGGCGTCGGGGAGTATTTACGCGTGCGGTTCCCCTACCCCCCGCAGGTGGTGACACTCGCGGTGCACTTCTACTTCATCGCCACGCTGATGGGCAACCAGTACCTGGACGTGGCTAAAGGCTACGCCAAGCACCAGATCGACCTGGTCGTGCCCTTCTTCACCTTCCTGGAGGTAACACCAGGAAGTCCCCCACACTCACTTGTTGCCGTACAAATCAGGGGGACAAAAGGGTCAGAAAACGGCAACAGTGTGGTGCGAAATTAACAAAACGGGAACATGGCAACTAAGAGTAATAAAAAAAACATAGCTAGGTTGATTATTCTTTGGTTAAAAAAAATTAAAAAGAAGCTTTATTTTTAAAAACTTTTGCGTATTTATTTTGTTGAGTAAAACACCCCTTCGGGGACAGTTCTTCTTCTACATGGGCTGGCTGAAGGTGGCCGAGTCCCTCGTGAACCCGTTCGGCGAGGACGACGACGACTTCGAGGTGATGTGGCTCATCGACCGCAACCTCCAGGTGAGGTCGGCTGGGCGGAGGCCCGCCGACGGGCAGCCTCGCGGCCGGCCCCCTCTGGCACGGACCCCTCGCTCCCCGGCCCCTAGATGTCGTACGTGATCGTGGACGAGATGCACGAGGAACACCCCGAGATGCTGCGCGACGCGTACTGGGACGAGGTGTTCCCCGCCGAGCTGCCGTACACCGCCGCCACCAAGCAGTTCCAGACGGAGCCGCCGCAGGGCTCCACCAAGAACGTCGAGGTGCCCGTGCACATGGCGGACTTCGTCAAGGACGTCGCGCAGGCCAACGACGGCGAGGTGAGGCCGCCTCCGGCGGCTCCTCCCCGCCGTCCCCCACGGCCTCGGCCTCCCCGGGGGCGCCGAGCACGTCGTCCCACGCCCTGTGGTCCTGCAGGAGAAGGAGGCCGCCGTCGGCGACGCCAGCGACGCCCCCTGGGCCGGCGGCATGGTGCGCATGCGGCGCGTGTCGAGCGCGTCCGTGTCGCTGCACTCGGCGCAGTCCGCGCGGCGCAGCAGGACCTCCATGCTGAGCGTCCTGGCCAGGGCCTTCCACCGCGACGGCGGCGGCCGCGACAGCCGCGGCAGCGCCCGCGACCTGGGTACGGCCGAGGAACTCATTCATCGGGGCACACGGAGGGGAGGGGGGGGGGAGGCAAAACGGACAAGTAAAACAAGTCACAAGGGTGGAAATAGTCAACGATTTTTATTAAACTTTGAAAGAAAAACGAAAAATAAAAAAGGTAAAAACACCCTTTGCCTGCGCAGAGGCAAGCGGCCGTAGCAGCGGCGTGTCCTTACTGAGCCGGGCGGGGGCGGCGCTGGCGGGGCACGGCGCGGGGGCGGCGCCGGCGCCGGGGCTGTCCGCGCGAGCGCCGGCCTCCCGGGGCTCCAGCAGGACCACGCTGGTCGGCAGTGACTTCCAGGTTCACAACCGAACTTGCACAGAACAATATCTGTTTTGGAAAAAAAAATTGTGAGCGTCATCCTGGCCAACAGGAGGACGTCTTCCGGCTGTCCGACGTGTCGCTCGCCGGCCAGGGCGCCGCGGCGGCGGCGTCCGCTTTCCAGGTGAGCGCCTGCGCTGCCGGCGATAGGCCGTCCCGTGGGGCGGGGCTGCGCGGCGGGTCTGCCTGCCCACCGGGCGCTCCGTGGGGGCCGGCCGGGCTGTGCCTGCCTTCCAGCGCGGCCGCCGCCCGCCGCCCTTGAACTACTAAAATGTGTAGAATCCTTCTCCAGATTTGTTAATTAATTTTTAATTTTTTTTTGTCTGGCCTCAAGGACGCTGTCGACGTGCTGGGTGGCGGCGGTCCGGAGGGGTGCGCGGGGGCCGCGGAGAACGCCCTGCTTCACGGGGCATCCTGGCGGCCGTCCTGTCAGACGGAGGCCGCGGAGCACCAGGGTGTCCTCCAGGACGGCGATGTGTGGCGCACGGCGCTGCCCCCGGGTGCCGAGGACTTCATCACGATCCTGGCGCCGCTGGCGGCCTCCGTGCCGACGGTCGACGCCGACCTGGTGGCCTCGGCCGTGGCCTGCTCCCCGCACCCTCCCCTGGCGGTCGCTACCGCCGTCGCCATGCCTTTGACGTTGCCGCCGTCGCCGTCCTCCCCCAGGGCCGCCGTCGACGGGGGAGCTGCCCCCGATGCGGGCGCGCCAGGTCAGTGCTGACGACCTCTCCCCCCTAACCCAACCAAAAACAAAATAAAAAAAAACTTTTTTAAATCCCTAGGCACAACCACCACGCCGCTCGAACCAGAGGACGGGTGTGACCACACAGCGGCACAGGCGTTTGGACCCCCCACCCTCTCGGCCTCCGCCGCGTTCCCGGTACAGGAATGGCAGTCTTGTCCTCGCATTGCTGCGTGTGCGTCTATTTTTGGGGGGCAGCGTTTTGTCATTGCAGTTGCAAATCGATTTAATTGCAGGCAGCGGATGGAGTAGGGCCAGCAGGGGTCAGGAGGGGGCGGGAGTTCGCCCAGTTGGAGCCCATTCTAGAGCACGTGGACGAGCACGCTGGCGGCTCCGCCCCCGGCTCTGCCCCCGTCACCGCCCCCGGGACCGCCCCGGGGTCCGCCCCCGGGTCCTCCCCGTCGTCCTCCGGCCTCGGCCTCCCCGTCGGCCTCCCCGTCGGCCTCCCCGTCGGCCTCCCCGGTCCCCGCTGGTCGCCGTCGGCACCCCGGACAGCCGGACGCCCGTTTCCTGCGGCGACGCGGACATTGAAGTGTGAGATGGGTGCAAGAAAACGACATTTTTTTTCTGTATATTAGATAGGGTTTTATTTTTGTATCAAAACAAAGTATTTTATTCTGTGACTTAAACTGTACAGGATGCGAATACCGTGGCGATGTCCATGTAATACAAACAAAAAAAAAACAGCAATTTCGATTATCATGCAAAAAGAAAAAAATCCTTCTCCTTCCTTCCTTCTTTTGCTCTTCCCCACCAGAAGCGAAACCTGTCCGTAGTTGACTACGTTTTTAACTGAGGGCTGGTCGGGAAGTCACACTCTCACTCACTAACTTATATGATCACAATAAACAGGCGCCTGCTGGAAACAAACAACACTTACAGACACGGCGCGGCCAGGCTCGGACAACCCTCCGCGTGTGTTCGGGTCGGAACGGGCGCGCCGGTACGCAAACGCAAGCCAAATGCAAAGGGTACCCGGCCGGCAGCGGGTTGACTGGATCAGTCGCCTCGGTTTTTCCACGACTCTGCGGGGGTGGGCGTTGTGGGGAATGGCGTGTTCGAGCCCCTGTGCGTTGTATGTCGGCGGCGAACACGCGATTCCCCACGACTTTCCTCCCGTGATCTTTTGTTTTCGCGAGTTGGCAACACTTCCGTTTCTGACCGCTCTCTGGAGTTCCCCGTTCATAACTGCCCGAGCCAACGCTCCTATCATGGTCGGCAGAGGAAAAACGGAAGCAAAAAAATCCGACGCTCAACCCGCCGCCGGCCGACGCGGCGCTCCGCTTGGCTTGGTGGACGTCTCGGGACGTCCGCGGCGGACTGTGGTCGTGGGGGCTGCGCGGCGGTGGTGGGGGGCGGGGAGGGCCCCGTCGGGCGGGGGCGGGCGGTGCGGTCACCGTCACCGCCGCGCCCCCGGAGAGTCCTGGCTAGCCCGGCCCCCCGCCGCCCCCCGGCCGCCGCCGGCTCACAGGTCGTCGTCGGTGGGGGCCTGCGGCCCGGGCAGCGGCTGGTACAGCGCGTCGTAGTACCGGGTGCGCACCACGTTCCGGGACTGGTGGTGGCGGATGGCGTTGGTGTGCGTCAGCCCCGCCACCGTGCCCACGTTCTTGAGCGAGTCCTCCACCAGCACCGTCTTCTGCATGCGCTCGGGCGGCGCCGCGCTCGAGTAGGTCCGCAGCGCCCGCTCGGCCCACGTCTGCGGCTTGGGCAGGTCGCGCTGCACGCCGTGCGACCGCTTGTCCAGGTAGTCGAGCACGTCGTCGTAGTAGTTCTTGCGGAACAGGTAGATGTACTCGTAGTTGAGGGACGTGGGCCGCGACCAGTGCGTGAACGGGATGAACTTGTCGAGCTTGCGCGGCTGGACGCGGCGCGTGCGGTAGGGCGGCAGCGCCAGGAAGGGCTGCCCCTTGGGCCAGGCCCACTCGTCGACGCGGGGCTTGGGGGGAGCCTCGCCGTCGGCGGTGGCCGCGGCGCCGCCCCCGCTGGCGGCGGCGGGCGTGTCGGCCGCGCTCGTGTCCTCCGTGGCGGCGGACAGCCAGTCGTCGCCGCCGTCGTCACCCCCGGCCAGCCAGTCGGAGTCGGGGTCGGCCATCGCAGCTGCAACAGGAGGGCGAGCACTCAGACAACGGGGCGGCGGGCGGACGCGCGGACGCTGGCCGCGCTGGCACTCGGCTCCCGCGGCCATCAGTCACTCCCCGCATTGGCGCGAAACCAAACGCACGCGGCCCTGCAGCCGTCGCGCGCCCTCCATCAAACTGTCGAAGTCAATTGGAGCGGCCTCGCCACCGCCGCGTCGATCATCCGCGAAATGGGCGGTAAAGAGCCGCCACCGCCCCTCTCTGACGACGGCCAACGAGGTGCCCAAGTCGAGAGGCCGTTCATCAGGTGTAATGGTCACCTCAGTTTGTTCTCGCATGAAAATAAAGGGGCGGCGTGCGCCTCGTGCGTCGTAGCAAGCAGAAATAAAGAATCGACTCCCCCCCCCTCACACCACCAAAAAAAAGTCCTCATTTTATTGTGGAACTCAAAGTCCCGGAAAAGTTAAAACGGTGGGATCCCCGTCAGCGTTTTAACGCGTCCAGCAATTTGGTGACTGTGTCGTGTTGTCACAGGCATTAAGCTGCAACGCAGCGGTATTCAATTTCGAAAATTAGTTTCGGAACTTGGTCAGAATGAGACGAGAGACGGTAAAGCCACTGGCCACCGCTGATGCGTCCCAGCCGCATGATATGCTACTGCGATTTAGTAAAGGAGGAAGAAAAACCTGTCTTAAACAATTTGCATATGAGACACACCTCCCTCCAGGTGTGTCACCTACCTGTGTGAGAGCGTGGAGACTGGCTGCAGCGGGGTGGACGGGTGGGTAGGTTGTGTTACAGCGCTGTCCGATCCTATCCGATCACCGATCACAACTAAGTGCCCTCCGCCTCCCTGGCGGCCCCCACCACGCAGCCGCCGGCGCCCCGCCCCCGCCGCCCTGCCTCCGCCCCCCTCAGGTGTAATCGGGGTGCCCCCCTCCCCCTCCGCGACCCTTCCGACGGCGGTGATTCCGATCGCTGTCGACACCGACGCCGACCTCGACGTGTACCCTGTTCGGTTAGCTGTGACGTCGTCGTCGCCGCGCCGGGGGCCTTCCAGAAGAGGGGCGTCGAGCCGCGGACCGGGCCCGGAGCGGTGACCAGCTCGGGGTCCTGGCATGACCTTCTGGGGGGCGTGGCACCACCCCTCTGGGCTGGGATGGCTGATGCGACAGTCAGGGGTTGAAACCCAGAAAGGCCGCCATTAAAAAAAAAATAACATGGAACTGTCCGTGCAGTAGTATGCGTCGGGCCGGTCGTTAGCAGAAAACGTCGGACCAACTTTCCAGCGGCCTTCAAATTCCACGTGTCTTGCAGTGTGCGGCGAGGCGGTTGGCGCCAAGGGTACCGACAGCACGTGCAACCTGCGAAGCGGCTGAGACACGCCGCCGCCGCCGCTGCTGCAACAGCAGCCGACGCTGTTGCTCCTTCCTGATGCTGGGCCGCGCCCGCCCGGTATGCGACAACCTGCCCCCGTTGGCCTCACGCGAAGGCCCGCCCCGCCCCTTCCTCCCCTTCCCCCCTCCGCTCGCCCCGCCCCCCCCCCCCCCCCCCCTGCGCGTCGTAAACGAGACACCTCGAAACTACAGGGCCTCCAACTGGAGATGCTCCTCCGAATGAAAATAATGGGAAACCGGCGAGAGCTTCGATGTTCGAGTCGAGATTCCAGCGCAGGTTTGGTCGCGCGCGCGCGCTTCCATTTGGGTACCCGCTCCTTGCCGCTCTCAAAAGACTCGCGTCCGTTTCGACGCCGCTGGGCGCGGAAACACTTATCTAGTTTCTGTCGGCGTGCCGTCGCGCCCCGCTGTTATCTTTAGTGCCCCGTTGGCCCAGTGGCCCTACAGGCACGGCCCACTGGCCCTGCGGCACCCCGCGGCGCCCCGCGCGGGGGGGGGGGGGGGGGGGGCGGCGGCGGCGGCGGCGGTGGTGGGGGGCAAGTTAACTTTAGTCCACTTCGTTTAAAACGCGGGCCGCGCGCCGTGTTTTCGGCAGAGCACCACTTAGCGGCTGCATTCTGCTGTGTGCGCGGAAGTCCGGAGGCGGTGCGCCCGCGGCACGGCACGGCGTCGTCGTCCCAAGGCTGGCCGACCCGGCGCCTGCCGGGTAGGCAGCCACGACCACGTCACGCACGCGTGCCGCCCGGGCTGGCCTATCCTGACTATTGCAGGCGCCCAGCCGGCACGAATCTTCTGTGTATGTGTGTGTGTGATACGGTCACAGGGGTATTCTCTTTCCCTCGGTTAAGCCGGGACGCACCCGACACCTCCCACCCTGTGTCTCCCTCGTCGATACCCCTGGCATTACGTCACGAGCGTGGAGTGTATCCCGGCGCGGTGTCCGTTTCGCGTGCCGTGTCCGTTCGCGTGGCCGGCACGTGGTGTATGTCCCGTCGCCGCGCGGGGTATGGACGCCGGGCTTAAGTGGCGGCGGTGCGTCAGGTATCCGCGCAATGCGGCCACCGGGACGGTCGAGTCGAGTGGAGCCCCCGGCGGGGCCCCCGGCAGGTCCGCCGCCCCCGCCAGACGCCCCCGTCGGCTCTATTTTAGAAGCGGCCCCGCGCCGCCGCGTCCCGTCTCGTCTGTTCTGTGTCGTCCAGGCAGCCCTCGCCTCTCTGGCATTGTTTCTCTTTATCCCCCCCCCCTCCCCAACCCCCCTCCGCTGGCTTCTATTTCCTCCCGATTGTGTGTCCAAAAGCTGCACTTTGCTGCAATGTGTGTCGCCGCCGTGCGAGGGTTAGGGTGTTAATCAAAAGTAAATGCGCGCGTGTAAAAAAAAACATCAGTATTTATTTCAAACTCTGGTATTCCAAACAAAAAGGAGAAACAATGCTGAAACACGTATATTTTCTCACAACGCAGAGCGCATCGCCTGCCAATGTGATCCAGTCAACCTTCGAGCAGAAAGCGTACACTTTTCACAAGGTGATAGGGTCGGATTTTCTCGGATGTTTACACATTATTGAACAAGAACGAATAAGCTTAACGGACAAGCAAACATACAAAGCGAAAAAAAAAAGAAAAGAAAAAGAACCCAAAGCACGATAAGTCAACACGGCTGAACCTCTCGCGTACAACATCTGTCCAAATCGACACTTTAATAATTTTTTTAAAACATACAGCATGAGCAGAAACACTCAGCGAGGACTCGTCCTACCTTTATACACAGCGGGACTCCCGCACTCGAGTGTCGGGGGGGGGGGGGAGAACCAGGCACACGCGCACTGCGCCCACTCTCGTAATGATCTACTCGTCTTTCTTTATTCACATGTACATCGGCTTACATATAACGTACAAAAGAAGTTAAATATATACAGACACTAGCCGTGCCGCCGCTCCGGACGCCTCGGCGGGCGCGTCTCCGGTCCGGCGCCGCGGCGGCCCGCGGGGGCGGCACCCGGCACCGCACTCGCCGCCTTGAATCAGGACGCGGTCACTGCGGCGCCCACGGAGTCCCTGGCGGCGACGGCAGGGACCCAAAGAAATGCACCCGGTCAACCTCCACGCGCCGCGGCGGCGGCCGCCCTCCGTGGCCGCCAGAGCCACCCCGCCCCTCAGTCTGACACGTCCACACGCCCACAACGCCTAGAAGGTGACGGTCTTCTTCTCGGAGCGCAGGCTCGACTTGACGCTGCGGAAGCTGCTGTCCTCCTCGGCGGAGCGCTCGGCGTTCTCGGCGACGAGGGAGCGCAGCTGGGCGGCGCGGCGCTCGCGCAGCGCGGACCTCTCCGCCAGCTCCTCCATCTCGCTCTCCAGGTCCTGCAGCCGGTTGCGCGTCTGGCGCGCGCGGTTGACGGCGGCGGCCTCGGACGCGCTCTCCAGCGCCAGCGGGGAGCCGGCGCCCACCTTGGTCCACCGGGTGAGGTCGCCGTCCTGCTTGGCCGTCTCCACGTCCTGCGTGACGCGCAGCACCCGCTTCTTGATGACGGTGCTGCCGGACAGCTCGCCGTCCAGGTCCAGCTTGCGCAGCCCGACCGACTCGAGCGCGCGATCCGCCAGCGACTGCTCGCGCTCGCTCTTCATGGCGACCAGGTTGCGGCGGCGCGTCGCCACCGAGTCGAGCACGTCGTCGTCGGCCTCCTCCAGGCGGCGCGCGCGCGCCCGCCGCACCTCCTCGATGGCGTCGTCGATGTCGTAGCCGTTGCTGCCGTTGGCCAGCGACGACGCCCGCAGCGCCGCGCCGCCGCGCTCCCGCTCCGCCCGCGCCGCCGCCGGACGGTTCTCGAAGATGTCGTCGAACTCCCGCAGCGCCGCGGCCGCCGCCCCGGACAGCGGCTTGCGGCCCACCTCGGGCAGGCTGCTGCTGAGGGGCTCCTCCAGGTCGCCGATGAGCGCGGAGCCGGCCCGCCTCGTCCTGCAGGCAGCCACCCCGTCAACGCCCGCGCCCCTTGCCTCTTAACCCTCCGCCGTGCCGGGCCGCTACATGTACATGCTCTGGCTGGTGCGCGCTAGCGGCTAGCAGAAGCTGCTTAATTTACCGACTGACTTATCGAACAGATCCGTTGTTAGGGTCTTTAAGAGTGTGCTTCGATTTTATGTAGTACGGGTAGACCATTTTTTATTTTTTAAATTTTCTTTTTAAAAAGGTGACTGACACGATTTGACGAAAAAAACAAAAACTTGTCAACTCCTGTTTTTTTTCCTGCGGCTACGGAAAGGGTTAAGTGATCAAGAGGCGGTATACGAACACAAAAGTTTTTTTTTCAAGGGTTAGTTGTTTGTTCTTTGCAATAACATAGAGCAACAAAAACCAAAAGACACGAAGGGATGCGGGTTATTGACAAGCCGATCTACTTGGTAGTGTTTCTAAAAAAAGTGCACAAAAAAAGCGAGTGTGTCTCTAGCAAACGCTTGTGTTTCGTATGGTGTGAGAATGAACAATGAAGTACCAATGCGGTGACCCGCCTCGTGGGGGATGGCGGAAAGTGCGGTACATAAGGAGAAATTACTGAAAAAAAAACTTTTGGATAAAAAAGAGGGATGTATTTTGAGCTGAAAACTATGACATTTTACAAAACTTTTCCTTTTTTTTCCTTTTTAAAAAGACAATATTTGAGTGTCGCGCGTTGTTGTACTTTTTTTTTTAATCCGGTCTAACAAGCCATTACAGGAAAGCGCTCTACAGGTTGAGATCAGAATCTAATCCAGGGGTGGATACCGGTCACCGGGCTCGCCAAGGGAAGGAAGGGGAAAGACCTGGAATCACACAACATGGCCGAAGCGCCGAGGTGCCATCAGTGGGGGGCCATCCAGCGGACAACCGTCGGCACCGTCTGTACACGACTGTCACGGCTGCTCCATGCAACGACATATATAGTACAGCAGATCGGTACCCAGAGGGTGTTGTACAACACAGATTTACAAACAAGTACACATTCCGTCGCTAGAACATTTGTTAAAAAAACATTGTGAACATTGTGAATACGAATATGGAAAATGATTTGAGGATGAATTTAAAAAGTGGTCGTTGCAGACACAACACACGCACACACACAAATATATTACATCACCGGCACCGTCACACTGGGTGTGATGTTAAGTATTTTACAGATGTAAAAACAAAACTCTAGTCTACGTTCTCAAAAAATAGAATTGTATACATTTTCAGAAATTGCGAGAGAAGGGAGAGAGAAAGAGACAGAGAGAAAGAGAAACCATCCAATTATTTTCGAACTTTGTACGCTCATTGGTGATTTAGAAAATGTTTTTCGGCGGAAGTGGGTGGACTTGAACAAGCTGTTGCCTCCCGTTTCGTAACTTGGACGCCGTCCAAAGCCGGGGAGGCTTGGGGTGGGGGCGCTCGTATTGACATGATTATCTGCATTCTCACTCCCGTTTCCTCAAAAAGAATTCCTGCAGGAATATTTACAAGGATGCCGCGGGCGTATCCCCGATGCAAACCAATGTACAGTTGGAGTTTTTTTTAATGTAAAAATTTAAAAAGAATTAAAAAAAAATCGTGAATTGAAATGAAAAGACAAGACAGTCGTTGAAGAAGGTGTGAGGGGGAAGCAAACGTGTGGAATGTAATTTGGGGGGCGGGTCTGCGACTAGTGCTGGTGGTACACACACACACACACACACACACACACACACACACACACAAACCAGACGGCGGCGCAAGAGAGAAATACGGCGCGGTGAGACAGGTAACAGGTATGACCGTGAGGGGCGCGGGGCGCGACCGGCCGGCCGGTCCTGACTTTCGGGTGCTTCGCGGCCCCCAGCACACCTGCTCGGGGGGTGTGGGGGGCTGGCAGGAGGGAGGTATTTCGGATTAACTCGTTCCGCGTGCATCGGCCATGTGCAACACGTGTGTAGGCTGCTGCTGCTGCTGCGCCACCGCCGCCCCGCGGGTGAGGACCTTGTCGCCTGTCAGGCGTGTCAGCGGGGCGTGTGGCGCCCGGCCAGCCGCGCGCGGGTCCGTTCGCGTGCCCGCGCCGTCGTGACGCCGGGCAAGGGTGTGTTCGGTTAGGGCTAAGTGGTCACACCGCGGTCATTAGACGGGTTTCATCATAATCTCACTAAGGCTGACGCGGCCAGCGGGCTGTCGCCGTCCTAACAAGCAAGGCCGAGAGGGGCGACGCGCGTCACCGGCCGTCCACCGGCGGGAGCATGAGCGGGTGGTTTAAAAAAAAAAAAAAAAAAAACTAACTGAATTGACCCCCCGCGAGAAATTCGCATCATTAAAACCAGGTATTTAATAACTAAAATCCAGACAGGGACAAGCAGTGTTGTGTGAGCGTGTGTGTGCGCGCGCGCCCGAAAGTGGTGACAGGGGTTAAGGAGAGAGAGAAAAAAAGAAAAGGAAGATGCGGTATTCGAACCCGCGCCACACGTCCTGTCGAAGAGTTTCCCGTTCCCCTGGACTCTTGCAGTGAGGACTGAGGTCCCGCCGTCCTCACCTGAAGAGGTCCTGCTCCTCTTGGTTGACGGGCCGGGTGGCCGGGTAGGCGCTGGGCATCTCGGTCGGCCTGCCGGAGTACTTCCTGTCCAGGTGGTCCACCATGGGCTTGTAGTAGCTCTGGCCGATGTTGTAGTTGCAGTCGTACAGGCGGGTGCGGGGCCTGCTCAGGATGGTGCGGTTCGACATGGTGGCGGCCTGAATCAAACACAAAAAAAAACACGCCTTTTTTTACTGTTTCATTTCTTTTGCAGCGCATAATGTATATTTTCGTCCGAGACAAATGATCGGAAATGAATACTCCTTTCAGCAGGGCGGACGGAAATACCCCGCGCCCCGTGTCCGCGTGCGTGGAGGCGCCCCTAATAGAGGGGCCGCTGACACCGAGTTAATGCTCCATTGTCTGCTAGTCGGGCGGCCCGCGAGGATAGAGAGGCAGTCTCTCCGAGTCTCTCTAACCGAGGAGGAGCGGACCCTCGCACCTAGAGAGCCGCTCGGAGGCCCTCTGAGACTCTCTACTCATGCAGCCAATTCAGAATCAAAAATCGATTTTTTTAAAATGTCCTGATTCAATTTCGGTTTGTTTTTGTGATTGTCACTTGTTTCTGTTGCCGCTTGTTTGCTTCGGTTCACTGTTTCAGCCCCGCCGCTCCCGTCCGTCAGCGGCATAACGAGCTCAGCGCTGCCAAACCCACAAAAGTTATTTTTTCTTGTTTTTTTTTTCTGCCGCAAATCACGGGTTACCATACTGTCGTACTCCCTGACCTTTGCGACAGAAATGAATTTGACTCAAAGCGAGGGAGTGGGAAAGAGAGAGAGAGAGAGAGAGAGAGAGAGAGAGAGAGACAGAGAGACAGAGAGTACAGCAGTTAAGGACTCGGTCCGTACAGGCCGCAGAGGGTGTGGCAGCCCGTGCCCGTTCATGTCCATTGCCAAGCGTCTGACAAGCAGTGGACGAGACGTCTAGGTGCTTGGCGTCGGGGGGCCGGCGGGGCCTGTGGCCCGCTCTGGCCGCGCCGCTGCCGGGCCGGGCGGGGAGACCTACTGAGCACTGACCTCGGCGAACCGAGAACTAGAGCGCGGCAGCGCGGCGCGTAGGGGGGGCGCAGGCAAACACTCATCTCTTTTAACTGGCGCCCCCCTGCGGAGTGTGCCCGCGGACCCCCCGACGGGAGCCTGTTGCAATACCAGGCATAATCTCCTGCGGATTACAGCGCCGTGATCTTGATCGTCACCGTCACCGCCCTCTCTCTCTCTCTCTCTCTCTCTCTCTCTCTCTCTCTCTCTCTCCTCCACTCCGCAGCAGCAGCAGACGCACAGGGGGGCGTTGGCGGCGGCCGGATCTCAAAGGTGGTGGTCGCCGTGGTGGCCGCCGCTATTCTTAGGCCGCGCGGCGCCACCGCGGTTGGAGTCTGCGGCGGCGGCGGCGGCCCAGAGGGGGCGGCAGCGGCGCGCGAGATTTTGAAAAGGGAGAAACTTTTCGGATGCGCGCGGCGTCATCAGACGCACAGGGATAGAACACAATGCGGCGCATCGCAGGTGGACGCGAGATCGTTGGGTGAGGACGGGCGAGATAAAGGGAAACGCCGCCGCCGGGAGGTGGGGGGTTAATACAGCGACTCGGGGCACTCGAAGGAGGCGAGGGCGGTGGCGGCGGAGGGCGTCAGGTGTTGTCTGATGTACGACTGCACGCGCGGTTGGAGTGGGACGGGTCAGGGAACTGACAAAGAGGGAAACGGGGCGCGCCGAGCCGTGGCGGAGAGAGAGAGAGAGAGAGAGAGAGAGAGAGAGAGAGAGAGAGAGAGAGAGAGAGAGAGAGAGAGAGAGAGAGAGAGAGAGAGAGAGAGAGAGAGGGGGGCGGGGGTCCTGCCAGTGCCGTCAGTGGATCAAGAGACTCGTCTATATACTTTTTTTTCACGCGTCGTAAAATATTGTTTTAAAAAAAACACCTGCAGTAGTCACTGGAATATTTCCGAAAAAAATTGAAATTGCATTATTTTTTCTGATTTTTTGACGATCCGCGCGCGTGCTGCTACTGCTCGCTGGCTTTTTATTATTTCTACTAATTCTGACGGCGCCTCTCCGTCTGACTGGGGGCGGCGCGGGGGCGGCGCGGGGGCGGGGGGCGGGCTTTGGCAGTGCGGCAAGACATCTGGGTCGGCCACCCCTTGTGTCTCCGGCCCATTCTCAAATGTGTTACAAAAATAAAGGGACCAGGGTCACGGCCTCTCACTCGGCCTCAAGAAACTAGTTTCTTTTCTCTCGCTCTCTCTCTCTCTCTCTCTCTCTCTCTCTCTCTCTTTCTCTCTTTTTATCAACACTGATGTATAGCCGAGCGGAGTAAGGGGAGGGGGGAGAGTTTTCGTGAGGTGCCGAGCGGAGCTGAGTCATTCGTAACTGCTGTTGGTGACCGTCGCCAGAAAAAAAAAGAAAAAGATTTTTCTTGGCTGCGTTTTTTTTTCTCTCTCACAGACGTCATGCTGCAGCGAAATCCAAAAGTAGCGATCCAAAAGTAGACTGCGTTTCGGAGACGGCCCCGCGAACGTTGCCTATGTTATTATTTATTTACCGCGTCCTCGACTCTGGCTGCGCAGGTCGTACTCTGGCTCTCAGGCACCACGGGCTGTCAACGTTTTTTTTGTTTGTTTTGTTTACGAATTGAAAAAAAAAAATAAAAAACGTAAAATAACAATAATAATAAAAAAAAATAAAGAACTTGTGGTTCGATCCTGGGCGGGCGGGGCGGGCGGTCTGGCGCTGTCGGTGTCAGCTGGAGCGCCCGCCACTCCGAGGGTAGGCAACGCGGCCGACGGGAGCGCGGTCCGGGCCGGGCC
Source organism: Megalurothrips usitatus (assembly GCA_026979955.1). Lineage (NCBI taxonomy): Eukaryota > Metazoa > Arthropoda > Insecta > Thysanoptera > Thripidae > Megalurothrips > Megalurothrips usitatus. The sequence continues at coordinate 10,459,741 of CM049601.1, forward strand.
GCTGCCTACCCACCAGGCGCCCCCGCCCCGCCCTCCCCGCGCCCGGAGACGAGAGGATATCTGGATACTCTGACATCAGAGGGGGGAGGGGAGGGGGAGAGGGGGGCGGCCGTGAAACGGTGGTGATTTACAGCCAGCCCCCGCCTCGTGCGCCTCGGCAGTGTTTACGCCGAGGCTGAGGTGCCGCTGAGGAATGGAGGGGGAGGAGGGGAGAGGGGAGGTACCTTCCCAAGTAACTCTGCGCACGAAATACCCCCCCCCCCTCCCGATGGGAGAGGGGGGGGGGCTGGCCGGACTGCTGTATCTCCAGTAGGTCCCCAACTCACGCTAAAGAAGGTCGAACTAGTTAAACATGAAAATATTTGCTCTCACTCCCCAATTTTACTTCTCCTTTTTACTGAATTTTCCATACTTTTTGAAAGACACTCGGCCGGGCCTAACCACACCGACGTGCCGCCGCTGCCGCGGCCTGAGGCCGGGCCGCCGGCCGGGAGGCAGAGAGGGAGGTAGGGAGGGGCGGAGGGGTAGTAAAAGTATTTCGGTCCTGCGCCGCTCGAACGTGCGGGGGGAACAAGGCGCGTGCGATAGCGCCGTGCCGTCCTTGCTGCGGTGGGAGAGAGACGCGGCGAGTGCGCGCGCGCGAGAGGGGCGGGAATATCATGTTCTGTCGCGGGGCAGCCGCACGCACCCGGTACGGGTCAGGGGGGCGCGTTCGGAGGCGGCCCCTCGCCGGCTGCCGCCGATCAGAGACGAGATGGGCCAGGACCGCGCCGCCGATGGCCGAGGGCACGGCACGGCGCGGCCGGCGCAGCCGAGGACGGGCCGAGCACCGGCCGCGCATGCTTTGGGGACGCAGGCGCCTCTAGCAGACGACGCGACGCACTCTGTGAAAGTCACCCCCGAGGAGGCGGAGGAGGAGGCAGTGCAGGAGGGCGACGACGCGCACGCACCGGGACCGCGTGCCAGAAAGTGCGCACTCGATCGAGGGTGCGGGCCGGCTGCGTCCGAAGGGCGGCTCGGGTAGTGCCGCGGGCGGCTGTGGCTGTCACGGGGGCGGCGGCAGGGACTTGTTGTAGTAGCCGGGTGTGCGGCACCCCGAGGGCGCGGCCCCGGGGGCCCGGGGGGGCTGCGGTGTCCTGGGGGCCGCGGGGCGCCGCCGGGGACGCCAAGGGCCGACGGCCAAGGCCGCCGCAGGGCCAAGGCTGGCCGAGGGCGGCGAGGGCGCGTCCTGGAGGCCCTAACCCTTACCTGTGAGGTGTGGCGGGAGGCGGTGTGCGAGGTCCCGGTGAGCGTGCGCGACTGCCGCGGCCCGCGGGCCCCCCGAGCCCAGCCCGGCCCGTGCGGACGGCCGGTCCCCGCCGTGCCCCCGCCACGCGTGCCACGCCCCGTCCCGGGCTGCGTGTCGGGCACGCCGCACGCCGCGTCGCTCTTTCTCTCTCGTGCTCTGTCTCTCTCTCTCCGCGGGCCGGTCGCGCGCGAGAGCGACAAGGAGAGCGTGGGGTTGGGGTGCCGCCGGGCGGGAAACGCAGCGCGGACGCACCTCGCGGCTCCTACCCCGCCGAGGCTGGCCGAGGGCCCCCCGGGGGGTTTGTCTGCCAAAAGCGCGGGCGAGGCGCAGGGCGAGGGGCGGAGCCCCCCAGGGGGGTGGTGGGGGCGCGGGGGGGTCGGCTCTTGGCTCGGACCGCATTCCCTACGCAGGTACCATCTGTCTCTGTCGCTCCCGCAGAGCAAGGCCAGTGCGCGCGTTCCGCGAACGCAGCCTCCCCGGTAGGCGAAAGGAGGCACCGGTAGGCGGACGGGACAGAGCAGACAGTTGACTGCGGTGACAATGACAAGTATGAGGTGCTGCTGTGATCCCACCCGGACAGAGGGGTAGTCTATGCGTCAGTGAATGGAGTCAACAAACAGCCCCGAGAGACTGCCCGTCCCGGTCACTCGCAAAAACGGCGTACCTTGATTTAAAATCGGTATTGGACCTTCATTTGATTTTTTCTTTGATTTTTTTGATATGGTATATTTTTAAAAAAATATTTTTTCCTTTTTTTAAAATTTCTTAGGGAACCCTTGACTGGTCACCCTCTTGTCTTGATAGACAGGCCCGCGGTGCGCGAGTGCACCGCACCAATGCTCTCATTCCACTCGGGAGGAAAAGGGTGGGGAAGTTAGGGAATGAAAAGACTCGTAGTAATTTCTGCTGTTTATTTTCAAAAAACAAGAGTCAGTAGAGTGAGATGTAAGAAAAATACAAGTGCAATATGGATTCTTATCAAAGACACTGTGGAAGGAAAAGGCATCAAAATGCTCAGTCTCACACAACTCATGGAGAAAAAGATAACAAACAATAAGCAACCGCTATTCTAATTGTCTATCACATATCAAACCTCACTAAAGTTTTTCAAGTTGATTACTGCCACCAAACCATGATAATCTAATTACATGGAAATGTCTCATCTAAATATTTACTAGTATGTCTACACAATTAACAATCACAATCCTCAGAAACAAAGTTAGAAACATAAACACTAACTAGAACAATAAAACTACACATACTAACAACTGGAAAGTAAGTAAGAACAGATATGTTCTTTAACATACTGCATAATAATTTCTTGATTTCAGTCTGTTGTGTAAAAGGAATTTTTTGTTTTACTTTAAACAAAATGATCTACACCTTTAATTAATAACATTATTACATTTTGAGATCAATGAACAAGACACCATGCTCAAGCAAAAAAGTGATTTATAAAAGATAGATAGATAGATATTTCATTTGTTGTCTGTAGTCTTAGACTACCTTCCTCAAGAAAGAAAACAGATATGAGGAGTTAAGTATATAGGTTTTCACTGGGTCATACATATCTCTGATATTTTAAAGGATCATTCAATGCCAAGTGCAAAAATCATGACAATCCCTGGTTCCACCATCAATTCTTCAGACATGTGTTGGTTATCACAAGCAAGGGCAAGCACTGCTTGCTTTCCAGGGATTCTGCGACATACATAGCTATCATACTCTCTTCTTTGTCTTTGCCGCGTCTGTAAGGATGACAGGCCTGCAGGCCACTGGGTTTCATGACAATTTTCCATCAACTCTTCCATGATATGTGGGGGACATCCTGACTCTGAAAGGGATCTCCGGATCATTGACTGCAAAAGAAAAAGGAAATATTTTCTGATAAAAACGATATTATGAATAGAGTAGGGAGTTCTTGTAGTGGGCATAGCGAGATTCACCTGTAGAACCTCATCTGGAGTTGATATCATAGCTCCCCAACGAGAAACTTTTGCTTTTGGTAATGTTGAAGCCCACCTTCTAACTTCATCCTTTTCAAACTGGTCTGCAATCGCTCTCATCGTAGGGTGAGATGATCTCACAGCCCTTACGAATTCCTGATGAATACGGAAATCATTAAACAGGGTGTCCACTTTAAGAATCACAAAAATTTGAACAACAAAAATTTTACCTTTAGATAATTCAGTTCCCTTTTCAGTTCATTTATTGTCAGCCTTTGTTCTACAACTTCCTCCTGAAACTCTTGAAATTTCTGTTGCTGGTTTTGAATTAGTGATCTCAGCTCTTTAACACAGTTGTGGTCCTGCGAAAAACAATAATATGAGAGACAATTAATTGAACAATTGATAACCACTTGCATTTTCACATGCAATAAGCAGACTATTGTACCTTTACATTATCCTTAGGTATGACCAGCCCACAGCCCTGTTCACATGAAACAGGCTTCTGTGGGTTGTGTTCACAATCCTGTACGTGAGACTGCAATGACTCTAGTTTCACCATTGCTTGACATCCAGTACCAGCATAATCACAGGCAATAACAAGTCTGCAATGAAAATAAAACATCAGCTAAAAAAATACCAGTGATACATATTAAGTTCACAGTTCTCTGGGACTATTTGTACCGTGCAAGAAGATTTTTTAAAATTCTTGGGACAGGCTGGAGTTCACTAGAAGAAATGCCAATTCGATCCACTGGACAAGTGGGTTGATGGGACAGCCACTCCATGATACATGTTAAGCAGAATGCATGTTCACACTTGGGGGCCTGTATAAATTAGCATAGAATAATAAATCAACAATTCCAAGGCAAGTTCAAATTAGGCAATTAGACAAAAACTGACCTGGACAGGATGCTCTAAGACCTGAGAGCAGATAGGGCAGATCAATTCCTCATCGACATTGCCCTGAAACCTACCTACGTCAAACCCCATCTGTAAAAACGAAAGACAAAACTGAGCGCCTATATGTAAGAAATGAGGGTAAAGCTATGAGTTTAATGAGAGAAACTAATAATTGATGTTGTTCTATGGTATTGAGTTGTTCAGGATGAATGTCCTAATTAGAGGTTATGAAAGTGAATTGAAGTACAAATTGATTGTAAACCTACTGCCGTCTATACCAAGAAAGCAATTAACTTAGATCCATGGTGTAGGAAAAAGTTAAAGGAGAATCTTGGTGGCTAAATTATTGCTCTAAAGATAATGTTATGACAGCAGGTAAACAAACCGCTGCACCTGAGCGCAGCGCAGACAAAAGAGAATGCTTGCAAGAGGCCGGTCCATATAACACACTGTAAATATAGACGAACACATTAAGAAGTAACATACCATGAAATTCCACTAAGGCACAGACAGAAATAGACAACTTGAAAAAAATCACTTGGCCAAAATATAAAAGATGCACCTGCTTGCAGCAACCGCTGCAGCCATGCAACACTGCCTGCATATTGCAGTGTTGCCAGACTGAGCCGAATGTCGTCTGGAGTGGGTGGAGAGGCGAGGGTGCGCCTGGTTTGGGAGAAGTAGCTAAGGGAACTGATGACAACGAAGAATCAAGTTATTTAAGAAATATTTAAGATGGCGGGGTTCTCAGATTTTCATTTAAAATGTGTATACTTCATGTCAGCAATGGTATGCTATTTTATCGTGAGATGAATCTGCTAAGTGCAAGGTTATGTTATCCACTGATAAACATCCACATACGTATACATTATACAATTCTACTTGTCTTCCCTCCGCAACATGATCATCTTGGCTATAAAAACAGCCCAATTTTGGTGTTTTGAAATGCGTTTGCTGTAATCTCTAAAATATTAAGATTTGTCACTAATGAATTGCTTGTCATGCATACTATTTCTGTAGGCATTTGAGGATGAACTATTTCACATAACAGTATTTTTGATTGCATGACTCTTATTTACCTTCTTCTTATAGGATGTTTTTTCCGTTGGCTTGGCAATACCCTTGCTTTCGCCCTATTTAAGATCAATGGGAGCGTCACACCTAGTCATTGGTTTGAGCACCTCACTATATGGTGCTGCACAACTAATTTCCAGTCCTCTTGTGGTAAGACTTTCATTACATTGATTGCATTGGCAGTATATCAGAACATTGCATGTACAGAATGTTTTTGGTTATCCAGGGAAGCTGGAGTGATCGCAATGGAAGGGTGTCTGTCCTATCTTTGACTTTAGGAGCATGTTCTCTATGTTACTTCATGCTTGGGCAGACCAGTTCCATGGTCTTAATTCTTCTTTTGCGCTTGGTGCTAGGTAATTTCTGTTTACCTTTTCTTTGATTAGAAAACATGTTGAAGGGATAACTGCTGTGATTGATTAACTGTTGCCTTTTCATTACACTCGTAAAACTCTTTTTTGCAGGGTGTTTCAAGCACACTCAGAGCCTTTGCAAGTCTATAATTGCTGATGAAGTTCCACCATATGAGCAGGCGGGTGCCTATGGTAAACTTGCAGCCATATCAGGTGTGGGCTTTATCATTGGTCCCGTTGTTGGTGGACATATTTCTGATCACAAGCATGGATTTTCATACATCACGGTCATTATTTTGCTATGCTTTTGGGTCAATATAGGTATGATTTTGGCATCAGCTATCACACTAAGTAAGGTTTTCTTTCCCTCCTACAAGTTATTGTCCTGTTCGCAGCCATTGCCCAGACACTGCCTGCATCTCATCACTCCAGGAACAGGGCAACTAGAAACAGGCCAGGCATCCAAGAAGAATTCACAAAAATGCTAGAACATTTGAAGGGTATAAGCTGGAGCAAACATCAAAATATTCTGATACTCAAGTTGGTTCACGTATTTGCTCTGTCATTTTATTTTAATAACTATTCTGTGCTGTTGCAAGAGAAGTACGGCATGACTCCAAAATCAGTCGGCTATATAATTTCCTTCCAATCAATGATTGGCTCTGGAACCAGTTTTCTCTCTGGTCAGATCCAGCACATTTACGAGTGGCGATATCCACCACAAAAAGCTTCAGCTGTACAAATTGTTCATTGTTTTGTAGCGATGACAGCAGCTCTTGTAGGTATAAGTTACGTCGACTCCATGCCCGCTCTCCTTATGTGGTTGATACCACTTGCATCAGGAGCAGCACTTCTACGGACAGTGCTTACTGAATTGCTAGTTCAGAAAGCTTCACCTCAAGAGAGGGGATCATTGCTGGGAGCAGCACACAGTTTTTCAGCTATGTCCAGATTATGCACCCCACTCGTAGCAGGAATTGCCTCGGACTGGTATGGCACTTCTGCAGTTTCATTATTGAGTCAAGTTGTTGCTGGCATAGGCGCATTCTCAGCTCACCATCTTCTCAAAGGGGATTATCTTGAACACTATGTGTCATAATATGAAAATGTGATTGCGATGCTTCCGGACAAATGATATATGTAATTCAAGTATTACAGTCAGTACAATTACTGGTAGGGATGCTCAAGGCAATAAGAGCCAAGTGAAACTATGACATTTACAAGTACCTGTGAGTTATGTTAGTCTGAAAAATAGTACGACATTTTAAACTTCTTTGTTTTAAGAGTTCAAACAGGGTCCAAAATAAAGTTTTTTTTCTTTTATGTCGATTTTGATTTATTTACACAAAGTTCAGTACAGTATTGGTTATCACAGAATGTGGATTACACTCTTTCACAAAGATAAATAAAATGAGCAGTTGGTTAGGAACAGGAAGAACATAATCAACCTTACTGTCGCAAACAGAGCATTATGGTGCAGCAAAGATCAGCCATCTGCAGATATTCACTTGCTCCTTCCTGTAACCTGTGACTGCATACCTGCAACAAAGTAAATATTTAACAAGAGTACATTACAAAGGAATCTGACATATGAATTTTGACTATCATACAACTTACTGCTAGCTTGTCACAGATTGTTGCCTTCTGCTTATCACTTATTGTGTCAGTCATCAAAATTTTCAAGTGGAGCTGCTCAAGTAACTAAAAATAAGAAAATGAGGATTAGATTTATTTCAGCACACATGATAATAAAAGACATTTACTTCACACTCACCTGGCCAGCAGAATAGCCTTCCATGATGAACCGGTCCAGATACTCAGTAAGCTTGTAGTAATCAAATTCTTCACAAACGCTCATTAAACCATCTATCCATCTATTGGGAACAATCCCCATTACTTCAACGACGTCATCATTATTAATGGCTGATGACGAATCCTTGCCTTTGAGGCGAGCACATGACTGAAGACAGGTGATAGCACGACGTAAATCACCACCAGAAGCTTCAATTAGTGTGTGCAATGCTTCTTTACCTATGTTTACATTCTCCTCTCGAGAGATAAGCTCTAATCTTTCAACCACCTTTTCTTCACCTGAAGAAAACAAAAAGTTGCAAATTATGTCAATTGAGGGTAGGGTAGAGGAAGTCCGTCCTTCACAGCACCAAAAGTTCGAACAAGTAATCGTAGGGTCTCACCTAAAGGTTTAAAGCGGAATTTTGTGCACCTGGAGGTGAGAGGTTCAATTATGCGACTGACATAATTGCACACAAGACAAAATCGAGTAGTCCGAGTTTGCTTCTCCATTGTACGCCGAAGGGCTGCCTGGGCAGCATGTGTCATAGAATCTGCTTCATCCAGAATAACTATTTTGAAGGCAGGGCATGGTTTTCCACTAGAAACAAGAAAAAAAAAATGAGAGAAATTATATAATAAAGACATCAGATATAATTTTCTATGACCTAACAAACATGGGGTTCAAATTGTGTGCTTCAGAATATTTCTGTTATCAACCTGCTGGCAGTCTTTCCCAGAATTCTACAGCTAGGTCCTGTTCAAAGACATGAAGCATCCATATTTTCTCGACCAGTAGCTCGACAAATTTATAAAAAATAAAAATGCAGAGGCAATCCTGAAGTTTGAGAAAAAATGACTCAACATGGATCTTGTATGCCAGAATTGATAAAAAATGGGACACACTAAAGCCCAACTCTTGAAATTTGGCAACACTGTCTGCTTAGAGGAGACACCGACCCTGTGTGCAGGGTCAGTGCAGGAAACTCAAGAGCAGTAGTTCCTAGACAGCAGAATCCTGGGTGACACATCCAGTGTCAAACCTTTTACTGTGTATCATCACGAGCACACAAGAAAATAAATGACCACCGTGAACCTGGCCTCAGAGCGCTTCCTCAGACTAGGAAAGCTGCCCTCTGAACTATCAGTGGACTGCAGAAAGGTGATTGCATTGCCTTAAACAGAACAGAAGAGTTGAGATAGACGGAAAGATAGAAGAAAGAAAATGTTGCCATGTTAATAAAGGAGTGGTGGAAACTCTGACCATACCCATGATGAGCACGGCATTTACAACTGTCTGGCCTACGTTCCTTGTCCACCATTCAGATAATGAACAAGGAGTATCTGCACCAGGGCAAGAGGCAAGCATCTTCCAGCAGCCTCAATAAAAAGGGCACAGCATCATCACAGGCCTTAGGGACACACGTTCGACAAAGTACGACAAACCATAAAACTTACTCTGGTCTGACGCCGCTGGCTGACAACTGGGCGAACGACTTCACCTTGTCACGAATTACTTGAATACCCCTCTCATCTGACGCATTGAGTTCCAAGATTCTGAAGAAGAAAGCATGAGCGGATCGTCAATAAAATGCAGAAGTGTGGCAGGCATCCACCCAGATAACACAGCACGGCCATACCTGTCCCGGAACATATCACCGAACAGCTGCCTGGCTGCCGCCAAGATGGTACTCGTTTTACCGGTACCGGGAGGTCCGTATAAAAGGAGATTGGGAAGGTCCGCGCCAGAGAGGCACTGCCGGAGGACGGCCACCACATCCCCCTGTTCGACCACATCCTCGACGGTCCTCGGCCGGCTGGGACGCACAAGAAAGAAATGTAGAATGTTAGACGATCTGATCCTATTTCCAGAACGAAAACAGATCCGAAACGGCCGGCCAATAGGCCTCCCTTTGATACACTCACTATTTTTCAACCCAAGGCGTTGGTTTGTTTCCTCTCTTCTGGCCCTTGGCAGAAGATTTCTCTCCGGAAGGCCCAGCACCACTCCCAGAGCCTAACTTGCCGGTTTTAAGAAAACTTTGCATTTCGGCCACAGAGCTGAACCCATACAAAGGTTAATGGCAGCTCTTCGCGCCGAACCGGCCGCGCCATAACAAACAAACACACATCGTTCGTTAAGTGAACAAAGCACTCGGCAGAACTGAGATCCCATAAAAAAAAGAAGGGGAAAAGACGAGCTAAAAGAAACTGTGAAAAAACGAATAAAACCCCTTGTCAATCGGATAACAAATTACAAATTTACAGAGGCTGTAACGCTGTTCACCAATAAATTATAAATCGTTTGGTAGTTATGAGTGGTGAGAATTAACTCTGCCCTGCCGGGTGCTTGGTTGACCCGACGCCCGACGCCAGCGCCATCCCCGGACACGACTGACACTATCGACATGGCGCGAAGCGCAAACAAGATCCGCCCAGCGGGTGCGGGGTTCACCAGATATGTAGTAAAGGTCAAAGTCCACCGAATAAAATCAAGCTCATTGTATTATCAAAGTTTTCTATTACAAGCGAGACATGTATGCAGGTGACATGATTTCAGGTACATAACATTGTTCTATTGGAATGTAAGCAGCATAAAACTGGCTTTTGCTTTCCAGCAAAAGTCTTCAGAATGAAAGTGATTGTGACGTCTTCAAAAAAGCTATTCATTAACTGACACAGAATACCAAATCTTAAAAATTGTAACAACAAGCCCTTTTGTAAGTACTACAAACACGGTAACAGCAAAAACATACACTTAGCTCAATGTTACTATCAATATCTAGTAACTCAGATAATACTGTACTGCACTTTGTTCTGTTAAAATATTTCTTAAGATTACAACTGGCAATCCATGGCAAAAGTAGGTGAAAACTCCTTACTTCAACTCAGAACAAGACCAACATAGAACAGAAATCCTCTACACATTACGTGACCAACACTTTACTTAGACAGCATTTATTGCAGATAGGTGCAGCTTTATTACAACAATGACAAGTTTGATACCATTTTCAAAATATTGCGCATTAATGAAGCTAATATTTAGAAGAACTTGTATTTGTGAATTTTCATAGAGGCTGCTTTTACAAACAGGGAAGAATCAACTAGTCAAGCTGAAAAAGAGATGTACAGTAAACTTGACTTAATTGGACAAAATAACTCACAGTAATAGAGGGACAGGTATGCAGGAGTGGCATTCAACTCAAAACGACTAGACATTTTAACTTACAATTTACAGTCATTTGCTCCGTAAATACCGATAAATACAATTGCATTTTCACATTTAAAATTCTAAAAATTAATCTTACAAACATCAACACAGCAATACTATAATTTCCAAATCCACCGAATTTTCAAACAATTAATACATGGACACACCATATAGTGCCAGCAACAGCCCAGCACCACAACATTGCCGTCTTGAGTACAACAATTAGACTACATAGACAGGATAAAAAACAATTTAGTAATTCTTAACAGGAAGGAAGGCTGATACACCAGGTAGCTGGGCAATAATGCAAAGATCAGTTGAATTTAGGTAACATGGTTGGTTTGGCTGTTGGGTCAGTTTGCTTCATTGCAATGGCAGTGACACTACATTACAACAAACTTTCAACGATCTGCACTGCACTGACCGGTCTGACCCCTGGTTGCTCCAGAACCTCTGCAGCCAAGATAACAAATAATAAAGTCAAAGCTATAACAGCAACAATTCACAAATAGTACATGTTTAAGAAGTGTATAAGTAGAATATAGAGTGCCATCACACAAAATTACTTTACATGCTTGAGACATTTCCAAAAATCAAGCAAAAGAGTACAATTGAACTATGTCCCAAGCATGATTAAGTAGTGGAGTAGACCTTTTATATCAAAATTGGAGACTTCAAGAAAAATGTGCACCTGAATGGAACTATGCTTATAGCACAAATGTGCAAGGCATGTGACACAGTCTTCAGTCATTATCATTTCAGAGTTCTTCAGTCATTTTGCTATACCAGAGGCTTTTATGCCATGTCAAGTACCATCTACACATAATAGGGAACTACAAGATTCACAAAACTCGTTTAGAAAAGAAAAAATATAGGAAAAGTAAAAAAATCCAAATCCAATTCATAAAAAGTCTCATGAAACACTCATAAATGGATCATATTTTGTGCGGTACAGACGCCAACAATTATCCAATGGTATATAAAAGGAGATCAAACTGTCGCTAACATATAAATAATAAAAACTGTAGTTCAAGGCAGCTCATACATCCTATAGCTACATTTCTGTGAATGCCATTTCATGAAAACATAGTGAAACATCCTAAAAAGCCAGAACTAAGAGCAAACAAAAAAATAAAATATGTCACAGATTTATAAGCTTACCGACAACATTGTGGCAATCTTACATTTAATTTATCCTCATTTGAACACATCACACAGAATATAGAAAGCCTTCATGCTTCATCCGAGGTAAAGGTGTAGTAAAGGGTGAGAACCAGGAAATGGAAAAACGACCAAAAACAGCTTGAATGCTCTTCCAACGGGATTTCTTCACCCACCGTGCCTCTTCTTTTTTTAATTGCTCAATACCCTGAAAACAAATAAATTGTGTGAAATATTGATATTAATGAGAAAATCTGCAAAGGCACAAGTCTAAGGGCAGGACATTACCGTCTCATCATTCCAGATAGCCTGCATTTGAGCTGCAAGCATTATGACGGTGAAGATAGCGAAGAGTAAGGCTTCAAACACCAGAAAGAGTAAGAGCACGACCGTTGCTGGTGGCGAGTACACAGAACAGTCCTTCCATTCATGCTTGACACATGTGATGGTTTGGTTTACCGACAAGAAGAGAGCATGGATTGAAATGGATGCTATGTAAAACTGCAAGAGATGATATTTTTTAAAATAGGAATGGGTGTTTAACAAGTTCATGAAAACATGAAGGTGTGGAAAGGCTTCTTTACCGTGAACAGTACAAAATATTTCTGATTATTTTCCCCGACACAATTATTCACCCAGGGGCAGTGATGGTCCATCTTACGAATGCATCTAAGACAATGTAGCATGAAAAAGTTATTATGATTCTTTGTAATGTAGCAGAATATGCAATACTCAGTTTTTCTTACCTCTGACACACAGAGCAGTGATGAGCGCGCTCTGGCTTGATACTGCAGCATTTGTGGCATTTAAAGAACATCTGGCCTTCTCTGAAGCCCATCTGCTGGATCATCTCCTTGGTGGCATTACCTTTCGGAACTGCTCCCTGGCCAACCAAAGCAAGAGAAAGTGGTAACCAAGGGACTGGAGAGCTAAGAAGTAAAATAAAGGAGAGTACCTTACCGGGTCTGTAAACATTGTACGCATATGAGAGGCAAATGCCAAAAAGGCAAGTCCTTGAAAAATAACTCCATTGATTAAGCTATACACTGGGTATGGACTCGGTATTAGCATTACCACCATGACCACAAATTCCGCATAGAGAATCAAAAGCCATGTTAAGACCGCACACATTATTCCACATATATCCTGTACAATAAATACATATATCAATGGTCAAGATGAAAAAGTAGAAAATTTTGGCTCTCTTAGACCACCACCTTACTCACCTTGATACACCAAACAAGGCCTCCGCAGCACCTGTTGTGCATGTCAGCCTCCTTCCTCAGTACTGTATATTCATACTCCATTGTGAAGTACAAGATGCACCAACTTCAAGTTTAAATAATCACATATGACATACTGTAAAAAGGCACCTGAAGTGAACCAAATAGGATTGACTAAAGGAGAGATGTAAGAAAATTCTCTTTCACACTAGCACCAAACATACATTAATTTTTAGTGAACTGTCAAAAAAGAAAGAAAACAACAGGAGTTCACCAGAAGCATACAAATTGTGATCTAAATGTGATATTTGCAGCAAGTGAAGGTTAAGATCCGAACGGGTTTAGCACGGGCAAAGGACATGACCTGCAAGAAGCGGTCCTTGCATTTAGAATGAAACAAATGGAAGAAAATAAATCGCGGTCAAAACTATTCTAAAACAAAATTTAATGGAAATGGATTGTGACATAAATACGTCAATACCAGCCTACTCACCGGGTGGTTATACCGCTTCCTTCGTCTCGGCTCTCACAAATCGTGAGTACGCCCCACAGCTGCCTGCTAGCCCTTTCCGCATCGCTACGATATCAAAACAACGCAAGTTAATGCTTTAAAATCATTTCCGAGGGGGGCGACTCAAATTTTCCTTCTGCTGAATGACAATAAAAAACACCCAACACAGGTCACAACACGCGCATTTCTTCTTTTTGTTGTGCTTCCCATTTCTTTCTTTTTTTTTTTTTCGTTCCTGAGTTCGCGAAGGGGTCGCTAGATGTCGCGAGAGCAGCACTGGGTGCCGACTGTCTCTCTCGCACTCATGTGACGCGGCGCCAAGAAACAAGGAGAGGTTTATCCGGCCACATCCGGAGGCTGCGCTGGCTGGCACAGGGAAGCCCGAGAAGACAAGAATGAATGACTTGCAAATGGTGTAAATAAAAAAAAATTATGAAAATTGGACGGACCGGCAAATAGTGGAACCCGTAACCAGGCACTCGCCGTTCAGACTCGCTGATCAAAGGACCACCGTACCACACCCCTGCCCGCCGCGCGATTTCTATACTTCAGCCCTCGCTTCACTCATTAGCGATAATTCGCCTCTCATCCCACACCGCTATAGTTGTTGCAGCTCGACCATTTTCTGGCAGGTGACTAATATGGTCATTAACGATCTGTGGACAACGTTTCATGAAGTTGCCATAACTTGGCATAACAGCTGCATTTGTTTCACGAACAGAAAAAATAAACAGTGTCCAAGTTATTGCCTGATTTGTGGTTTTATGGAGTCTCGAGAACGTCAGAACAGCCATGCAGTAAATCGGGCGCGGTTTCAGAGGCGGGTGCACGGAGCGGTGGCCGGGGCCGCCTGCCGGGTGGGCAGCCGCGGCCGGTGCGGGCGCGGGTGTAATGCGGGCAGGCCTACCCTGGCGTTGGCAGGCGCCCGAGGCGGTGAGGCCGGCTCCAGCGGTAGGGGGGAGTGCCGCCGCCGCCGCCGCCGCCGCCGCTGGGGGTCGGCGGGCCGCGGGCCGCGCCGCCGCCGCTCACTGTGTCCGCGCCGTCGCCGCGTAGAGGTCGACGCGCCGCCGCTGCCGCCCGCGCCGCCGCCGCCGACGTACGTCCGCGCACACGCCGAGTCACGTGACCGTGATGTGGCGCAGAGTGAGAGCGGAGGCCGGGAGTGCGTAGCGCGCAACGAGTGTGAGTGAGACAGCGACATCGGCCGCCGCCGACTGTGGATTTCATCGCGACGACTCGGTAAGTGTACAACCCCCTGCCCCGTCGGGGTTGTAACCCGGGGGGTTGTAACCATGGGGTTGTAACCATGGGGTTGTAGCTCCAGGGCAGGGGGTTGCTACCACTGTAGTGGGCTGCGGCCACGGGGTTGTAACCGGGACACCGAAGGGCCGTGCCCCTTAGGACTCGCATAGAGGAGGAGGCGGTGGTGGTAGGAGGGTGGGAGGTACCCGCACGGCACGCAGGGGGGTGAGCCCCGGCCAGGCGCTGCCGCTGCTGACCGCCACCAAGTAGAGCCCAGCGAGCACAGCCAAGTCCGAGAGGCAGGGGCGGCCGGACTCCCCGGCAACACCCTCCACCACCACCCGCCCGCTGCGCTCAACTTTTCGACTTTCCGTGCCACCGCGTTCATACCAGCTCTACACCACGCCTCCACCGTGTTGTCTTGCTCTCCCTCTCTTCCTCTCTCTCTCTCTCTCTCTCTCTCTCTCTCTCTCTCTCTCTCTCTCTCTCTCCCGCCCTTCCGCTGTTTTTCTCCCGGCCCTCGCGCGCCTCTGGACACGATTCAAATATTTGCGCTCGCTGCTTTCTTTCTGCCGTGGCGGCGGCAGAGCCCGCAGAGCGCCGCCTTTCGTGCCGCTCGAGAACGGAAAAGCTCTGGAAAAGCTCTGGAAGAGCTCTGGAAAAGCTCTGGAAAAGCTCTGGAAGAGCTCTGGAAAGCGCGGCGCGGCGACGAGCAGCTACGCGGTGGTATATCGGGGCGCTACCCTCCTCGGAGCGGCGCTCGAACGGCGGCAGCGCGCGCCCGATTAGCAAGTGGAACAAGAGGAAATCAGCGGTGATGTCATTCGCTCTGTCTCTTTCCGTCTCTCTCTCTCTCTCTCTCTCGCTCGCACTTTTCGGGGGGCCTCGTTGCCGCGGGCAGGTGCGCGCCGCGCGTTGCCCAACGCCATCCGGGAGGGGAAATCGGTCCTCTGTGACCGCGTCTGTGACCGAGTCTGTGACTGACCCGCAGAGCCCACATCCGGCCATCACGTCACGGAGCCCTCAACTGCTGCTGCTGCTGCCGGGGGAACCGAGCCAATCCACCCAGAAACGCCGGCCTCTCTCTCTCTCTCTCTCTCTCTCTCTCTCTCTCTCTCTCTCTCTCCCCCCCCCCCCCCCCTCCCGCTCCCTCCCACCCCCTCTCTCCCTCTCTAACTTTTTATTAAACAAAAAAAAAACATTCAAAATTATTTAAAAATTAAAAGTATCTCTCTCTCTCCTCTCTCTCCCGCCCGCATCGAAGGTGCGGCACAGAAGTGTGGCGTGTAAGACGGGGGCCGGGGGTGACGGTGTGCGAGTGAGATGGGTGTACATAGCGAGCACTGTGCATCGCATGCCCCGCGCCCGCGAGCCTTCAATCGCGGCAGCTCAAACAGCAGCTGGGTTGATTGATTTCACAGTGTTGGTTCCACAGTTCGCCCCCCGCGGGGTAGGCAACCCCGCGATGCAGCCGCGTGCCACAGCATTGCCTACCTAGACAGGGGGGCTCCACGAAATAAAAAAAAATATTGAAAGAAATATTATTTATAGTTTTTCTTGGCGCGGTGGTCAGGGAATGTGGCGCGGTGATGGGAAATTGAGGCTCAGTGCCATGAGGCCAGACACACAGGGGCTGATACACAGGACAGGCCGCCCCTGTGTGAGGCGGGCCTGCGGCAGGCGGGACGCATCCTCTGAGCGCGTCTGCCTTGCATTACCGCCGACATGGAGGCCGTGCCCATGTCTGTCATGGGAGTGCACCCCCTCCCACCCCGGCCGTCAGGCCGCCCAGCCGCCGTCGGCCACTCGCTGTGAAAACAGCAACAACACACAACGTCCTCCCGAAGTGATTCACCAGGGATCTGCCGCGGAGTAAAAAAATAATGATGACGATATCTAATTGTTTAATTTTTTTTTTGTTTTTGTTGTCGTTGAAAAAAAATGATAAAAATTTGGTTTCCTACTGCACGGTGCATCGGCGGCATGACGGCCGCGTCTTTGCGTTCGGTCAAGCAGCAAAAAAAAAATGCAAAACGGGCACGACGGCCGAGAGACGCGCGGAGCCCGGCGGAGCCTCCCACGGCCCTCCTTAACACGCGTAGAGCCTGTTGTTGTCGATGTTGTTGGCCAACGCGCCGCCTCCGAGGGCGTCCGAGGGCCCGCCGAGAGGCGTCCAGCAGCAGCAGCCTGACCGGCGCCAAGGCCGTCGATGAGGAACAGGAGGGCAGCCTGCGATCGCCAACAACACGATGTACAACAAAAATAATTTTTTTTAAAAAAAAGAGAAAGAGAAAATACAGAGATAATCTTGGAGCGAATTGCAAGGGTACTGAGCTGCCGCAAAAAGCTTCGGACGAAGTGGCAGCCGTATAACCTTTACCGTTGAGTCGTTCGTCATCTATAGAGCAAAGCAGCGCTCGTTTTCTGAGACATTTCGCCCCCCCCCCCTTCCCCCACAGCTATCACGACCATTATTATTACCCGTGGTCTGTATAATTGTCTCTCCTATTATGCGTTTCGCGTCCGTGTCCGCAAGTTCAAGGGTTCAAGACCCCTTACTGACCACCTCCCCCCCCCCCCCCCCTCTCCCCGCTCCCCCCGACCGCCTCGAGGGGTGTTATCAAACCGCTTATCGCGCCGGCCACATCTCTTGGGAGCTTTCAACCCTCACTGGGCCGCGTGGGGGCGGCGCGGCACGCGGCCGCGGCACTCTTGCACCTCCACGACGGCGCGCGGCCCGGACGACGTCCCCGTCGGCGGCGGCGCGGTGGAGCCAGAGGACCCCGACGACGACGACGCCCAGGGGTCGTTACCGTACTGTTGCGTCCATGACGTCACCGGCAGGGCCGGCAGGGCGGCGCGGAGGAGCCGGTGCGGCCGCGCTTTGTTGGGAGTCACGCAGTGTGACCACCACACCGACACTGTTGAGTCCAGGGGGCATACCGCACCATGCGGCTGGAGGCCCGTACGCATACAGTCCCCATGGCAAATACCATGAGGCGAGTTCAAAATTAGTATTGTTTCAAAATCTCACTCACGTTTTTTAAAAATATTTGAATTACCTAATTTTTCTCTGTTTTGTTTCCTTCTCTTCCTCTCTTTATAATTTTTTTTTAAAAGGTGAATACCACTGCACGAAAGTGAAAGACCCCTTTTACAGACCCCCCCCCCCTATTCCACACGATGAGTGTACACTGCGCTTGAAGAGACACCGGGCGGACGTTCGGAGCAGAGAGCGGGGCAGGGATGGCAGTGATTAGTTCCGTTTAGTTCCGACTGGCGGCGCTGCGTGCCTCCCTCCCCCACTGCAGCACCGGTGCATGCACTGCCACTGCACTCTGTAGCGGTCTGCACGCACGATCATGACATTGTATCGTTAATGGACTCGTGTGGTTGTTTCAAAATCGTGTGTAATTTTTTTTTGCCATCGGCCGTGAGGCGCTTATAGAAGTTGAGGGGCGGAGGAGGGGAGGCCGCCCGCCCCACACCGGGCTCTGCGGGGCTCTGTGTGCATTGCAAATGCAGGAGTCCAAAGGCCGCTACAGTCCCCCCCCCCCCCCCGGCGGAGTGGAAGTGGACTGGAGGGGGAAGGGGTAGTGACCCAGCCGCGTCTTGGGGGGTGGGGGGAGCGAGAGAGAGAGAGAGAGAGAGAGAGAGAGAGAGAGAGAGAGAGAGAGAGAGGGGGAGAGAGAGACTTGAGGGTGCGCGGAGAGCTGCACTGCAGTCCAGCAGTACTCACATTAAAAAAAAAACTGTCCCACAATTTAAAAATATTCCAGCGCTACTACCGCTGACTGGCCCTTGGGGTGCAACAACTCTGCAGTAGACGGAGCACGGCGCCAAAAAAAAATAGTTTTTGTAGAAATTTTTTTTACAAAAAAAAAAACAACAACGAAAGAAGCCTGCCATAACAAGACGTGCAGCCCGTCCGTGTGGCAGCGCTGGCCGGTGGCCAGGACGATGTTCCTCGCGCTCACAAGTCAAAGTCAGACGAGTCGTGGCGGCGGCGGCACCAGCAGCCCGCGCACGCGCCGGTAAATCAACATCAAGTGTTGCTAATGGCTCCAGTGTGTGTGCGCGCGGCACCGGCTCACGGCGGCGAATTTAGAACCTTTGCGCGGTGCGGCTCCAGCCACTGGAGGCTGTGCGGTGCTCTGGAGGGGGGGGGGGGGGGGCGCTTCTGCAATACTCCGGCCCACCGCGCCCCGGCGCCGGTCTGTCTCAAAGTAAGCATGGAGGCGGCGGCGCCCGGCCAACTCTATTGCGCACGAGGAGCGCTAGGGCGCACAGGGACCCAGACCAACCTAGAGAGCGTAGAGAGGCCCGCGGGGTCTCTCCAGGCCGCGCGGGAAATCGCGTATTTCTCATCTTCCTCGAGGGGGCGGCGGGGGGAAAATTTTGAAATTGTTATTACACACGCGCGCATAATTTTGACCGGCTATCCAGTCCTTGTGTTTGGAAACAGAGGAAGGAAAAACAATTTGTCTTCGTGAATTTACCAAAGCATTGATTATGATGAAAATGTTTTGCGTGTGCCATACTCTTCTTTTTCTGTTCGAACTATTTTTTTTTGTTTGAAGGAAAGAAAATAGTAGGAGCCTAGCCCCGCGCCCGTTCCAGTTCCAGCGCTGGAGAGGTGATAGCGAGAGTGGCGTGCGGACTGTGTCGCACGTCCTGTCCGTGCCTCACGCAGGGCGCTCCGCAGCGACGCCCAGCCTGCCGTCACTCTCCGGCACCATTGTCTCCTCTCCCGCGTGTGTTGTAACTCTACTGGCAGAGGGCCTGAACCGTACCCGCAAAATAGGCAAAAAAAAAATTACAAACGAAAGTTAAAACCAACGTGAATGACAGAAATCAAAAGGATCTATTTTAAATACATTTCTTACTAGTGAAGGCTACACTGCGGAGAGAGAGAGAGAGAGAGAGAGAGAGAGAGAGAGAGACCCATTGTAATAATGAGGGAAATGATGATAGTATAAGCGTGTGCGCGGCAAACGATTGAAAAAGTATGAATGTGGGCTCTGGGTGCGTCGACGTTGTGAGTCACGCCAATCTATACGCACTCCGCGTGGCGCGTCCACAATCCTCCATCCTTGTCTGCCGCCTCATTTGCTTCCTATTCTGCCGAGGCACGTGGGAGTGAGATGCAAGCTATGCACGGCGGCCCCTGTGCGGCCGCAAGGTCCTGACCGTGGAAAAAAAAATGAAGCAGAGGTCAAAAAATGAACTCGCGCTAAAATAAAATTCATGTCGAATTCTGGATTGAAATTCTCCGTCACAGAGATTTGGACCGAAGTGTCGATAGTGTAAGTCGATCCCGTCGACCCAATTTACCATTCTCGGCAGAAAGCGTGATCTTCATTGTGCACTCTCTTGAGTACAGTTTGCCTTTTTAAAAAACTGAGCTGCATCCTGCGGGACTTTTTTTCCGAGCGGAATACACGGGAGGGAGAAAAAATGGAATCGGTCACGGGCGTGGGCTGCGTCGGCTCCAGCGGCTCCAGCGGCTCCAGTGTCGCGAACCTTCACCTCCGCGGCCGGACCCTCTGGAGCCTCTCGCTACCTTAATGACTGCCACTTCCGAACGGAAGGGGCGGCGCGGCGGGGGGCAAATGTAGGCACGGCGGGGCCTTCCCATTGTAACGCCTGCTGCGTATCCTGCGTGCCCTGCCCGCGGGAGGGCCGCGTCCTTCAGAGCGATCGAGCGAGAGAGAGAGAGAGAGAGCGTGCAGGGAAGAGGAAGAGAGACAACGGGGGAAAATGCAAAATCGCGAGTAATTAGTCTAATGCGAGAGCTTTAGCGCCACGGTCTGTCGCAACCGCGGCCGGGCGACAAAGGGGGTGACCCGGACTTGCTGTTGCCTTTGCCTCCTTTTCCGCGACCGGCACCTCCGGTCGGCCGCCGCCGCCTCTCCGCGGGCGCCGTGACGACGACTGCCAATAGCAGGGCGTGACTGCCGATAAAGCGTTCGTCACTTCCTGATAACAGCTGCCGCCCCACGCAGCCTGGTCCAGAGGCAGGTGCCTGCAGGTGTCTGCAGGTGCCTGCAGGTGCCCGCAGCCGACCGTTGTTTTAATTGCACGCCAGCTTACATGTCGTCGTCCCATTACGCACCGGGGGGAAAGAAAGTGTGTCCACTTCACTCTCGTTGTTCCTCCGCTGTGTTTCATTTTCTTCTTTTTGTCTGCGGCGACCAGTTTCAAATCTGTGAGTGTCGAGGGCGGGGTGGCCGGGGGAAGGTGTCCTTGGGTCGCAAATTGGCGCGGCAGCGGCATGAGTGGGGTGACGGACACGACTACTCGCGGACGGATAGCTGGCAGACAGGTTGACGCGTTGCTGCCGGGGACCTTATCAACAATCGGCCGCTCCTCGGGCTCCTCAGGGTCTCCCGCCTGCCATTATCCTCTGCGGGGGCCCAGCCCGGCCCAGCCCGGCCCAGCCCATCTCTCCCGGGAATGAAGACATTACCCGCGGACATTGCGGCGGCGCGCTGCGTTTACCTCGGGCAGAGAAGAGGACCGACCGCACATCACGGCATCATGGCGGAGAAGACACCACGTCGTGACGTCACCGCCGCCGCTATCAGCGGCGACAGCGAACTAGATCACAAAAGCAAATTGCGCACGGCCGGCGGCGCCGACGCCTCCGGCGGCGTTCATAAAACACAATATTCTTCCCGCGTCGCAGATGAGTGGTGTGGCGGCGGCACTGCTCTGTGCGGCCAGAGGATAATGATTCAAATCTGATTGCGGTGGGCGGGGCCTGATGCAGACAGGTGAGGTCACCACCTCGGCTGACCGTGCTGCTGCTGCACTGTTATTTCATTTTTCTTTCTCATACTTGCCGCGGGAAATTCAAAAAATGAATTTTAAAAATAAATAAACAGAGGCGTGAACCCGTTGCAGAGATGCGTCACACAGTACCTCACCGACTAGACGGGTCCGGGGGGGGGGGGGGGGGGGGGGGGGCTGCTTCCGGTCAGACTCCCACCGCCGCTACTATCATCGTTCCGGGCCAATGCGAACCGCACCGCGCGCTCACCGCCCTCCTGCTGCTGCTGCTGTGTGTGATGCGAGCGCACTGAACTCGACTCCCGAGGGGGGCGGTGGTTTTAGGGGCCGTCCAGAAATTACGTAACGCAATTTTACGGGGCGCGGTCATAGAGGCCCCCCCCCCCCATCGAGGACACTGCACGGGATGGGGGGACGTCGCCCAGGAAAGGATTCTATTATTCCGCGCCGCTCTTCGTGTTACTTTTCGACTTCCTGTAATTACGGCACACACACACACACACGAGCGCCAAAAATGTGATAACAGCGGCCGGCGAGATGTTGCTATGGCGTGTGCCAAAAGTGCGAAGAAGGCATGAGGGATATGCCGGCGAGCACAATGAGAGGAAGGGAGAAGGCATGAGGAGACGGCGAAGGGGCGCGGCAGCGCACGCGCGTGGGTGTTGTCGTCTGCTCCAAACGCCGTCTGCTGAGAGCGTCGTCTGCTAGAATGGATACCGCTTTTGTCTCCGCCCCGGCGCCTGACGGCGGCAGCGCTGGCAGCCCGCAGCGCCCGGGTGTCCCGCACGCGCCGCGGCTGCCTACCTCCCAGGCGGCCCCCTCAGAGGCAAGGCTGCGGCCGGCGGGGCGCTCCCGCCGTACAGTCGGACACGGGCTGTGCAATCGCACGAGCCGACAGAGACAGACTATGCAGGACTGCCGCACCTCCACTTCTCTCTCTCTCTCTCTCTCTCTCTCTCTCTCTCTCTCTCTCTCTCTCTCTCTCTGCTCGCCCGGATGGCACGCTCCGGCGCACATAGGGTTCCGCCGCTCTGCCGTGCGGGTGGAGGGGGGAGTTGCCATGCCGGCCGACGCCGCTGCTGTGACGGCGCGCGCCTTGTAATGAACGGATTTGAAACGGAAAGCGCGCCGCCTAGACAAGGCGGTGAGCCAAAAAAAAAAGAAAAAGAAAAATGTCTCGCAGGAAAAATACGCTATTTTTGTTTTGTAAAAAAAATCTCGCGGTGATGTTTTGGTTTTGGTAGTTTGTCTCTGTCGAGATGCGCATTAGCGGAGAGCGTCGCGCGTCGAGGCCGACTTAAACTGACAAGAAAACGAAAACAAACTAAAGTTGCACCGAGGCAAAAAAAATGTAATAATTTTAAAAAGTCAAACAAACGACAATCAATGTGCCACCGCAGGCATGAGCCATAGGGGAGGTGCGACTTGACTGTGAGGGGTGGTTTGGTTCGGGAAGGGGGCGGGAGGAGGGGGGGGGGGGGGCAGCCTACCCAAATTACAACCGGGTGATGTTGCGTGTACGTCTATATGACACACCCCTCCGCCCCCGTGAGTATGTGGGCGCTGTGCGTGGGGCCGTGAGTCCGTGCCAGGCGCTATAAATTGAGGCATAAAGAATGCCCGGTACGCACGCGTGACTGTATTAAACGTCACACGCCTCGTAAAAACTGCAGCAGCAGCAGCGGCGAGATTTGTGATCCACCGCCCTCCGTGAATAAACACTCGAAACAAAGGGAGCAGCACCTTTGAGTAACTAATATTTTTTCGTGTGAAGGTTTTCTTTTGAACCATAAAATTGTGTACAAAATATTTTTATAAACTTGAACGAAAAATAAAAATAAATAAGCTCCACTCATACGACGTTTTAGGAACCGTATCGCTCCACCGTGTATCGGTTCTCAGTTGAGACAACGCATCAGGGGGTCGCTCCGACACTGTTTTCGTTGCCGGCCCGGGGCTGCGCGGGGCTACGGCGGGCCGTGCTAAGACAACAAAACGTTACGCCGCCGGCCGGGCGATCGAACTACACGAAACTACACAACGTAGATGACGAGTATAACGGGAGGAACGAGGGAAACGCGACAGACCGGCTCCTCCCCCCCCCCTCCCGCTGCCGCGGGGCAGTGCTACACCGGCCCCCTCAGGCCCAGGGGAATCCGGCGCATAGGGGAGGTTTGTTGGAACAAGGGGCGGCTCGACGCCACGCGCCGGTCAGGTGGCGACGAGTGGGGCCGGCGATGTAACGCGATGTTACAAATGAATGCCGTCCCCTCTCCAACGCGCACACCACGCGCTTCTACCCCTATGAAAATAATTTTTAAAAAAAGAAAGAAGAAAACTGTTGTACATTATTGTTTTGCGGCACTACGTTATTGACGTGATTCGTGGTGCACCTGTCGTGCACGATGCGCCGGCAGGGCATGCAACATTCCGATTGATTCGGACTCGGTTTCCTCTCTCTCTCTCTCTCTCTCTCTCTCTCTCTCTCTCTCTCTCTCTCTCTCTCTCTCTCTCCGGTGGGCAGCGAAAGTGATGCTATACCGCGCATGCGCAGTGTGGACGCCGGCATCCCGCGCCAGCAGGTGCGACAACCTCCACTCCCTCCTCCCCCCCCAAAAAAAATTAAAAATGAAAGAAAAAAAAATGCTTTCCCTCTCTGTTGCACTTGTCGGTCGGCGTGTGAGAGCGACAAGGACGGGGGTAACAAGGCTGGCGCCGGTGGCTGTGGTGGCTGTGGTGCGGCCGGACCATGTGGGTCAGCTCAGGCCATCAGATAGCCGTCGGCTTCCGGCCCGCGCCGCGGTCCGGATGCGGGGCCCCCCGCGGACAGAGAGGCCCCCCCGCGGGGTGGCCGCCGACACCCGCACTGCCTCGCGGACATCCACGTTTTTTCAAAAAAAAAAATTATTAAAAAAAAAATATCGAGTCGAAAATTATTTTTTTAAATAATTTTCATAACCTGGACTGTTGTTATGAGTCGATAAGCGACTGGATAAGCTGAGATAACGATTCCACCGCCTTCTTCTTTTCCAGACCATGGCCGCCTCCGTGTTCCCCCTCATCACACCCCTGCTGGTCATCCTCTCCAGCGCGCCAGGTGAGAAAACCACACCCACCTTTTTTTCCTTTTTTTTAAAAAAAGGAAAGAAAAGCTGTTGTTTCCCCGTTTTTTTTTTACTTCCGCGCGAGAAATACACCTGAGTGATGGGCAAGGCAGCAGCACCCGACAGGACTTGAAGCTCGGCTCGAACAGGTTCATCATCATCACGTCACGGAAGAGAGACACGAGGTGGAAGGGTGGAGGGGGGGGGGGAGGGGTCGATACCCTCCCGGCGTGTGTGTGTGTGTGTGTGATGTCACGTGTCCAGTTGGGGTAGGTAATGGTCGAGTCAGACGAAAATGACACAACAGCGGGCGTAAGACAGAGATAGCGAACACTCTGCTGCCACTGGACGGGGGTAGCGAGGAGGGGGAGAGAGAGAGAGAGAAGGCGAGAGGGGTTGGGTGGATTTTGATTGGTGATAACGACAAGAGGGGGTCTGCGGGAGGTGCGAGGAGGGGGGGGGGGGGGGGGGTAAACAAAGCACCGGTAGCGAATGATAGCAAATGGAATATATGGACACTAGGTTCAGAGCAGGCGGAGACCTTAGACGCCACGAAAAAAAAATTATGTTTGTAGAAAACACATTCAAACTAACAACTTGCGATGCCGCGATGTCCCCACGGTTCCGGTCCCCTCTTCGGCCCCCCCTCCGGTCCCCTCTCCGCCGTGGCGCGTGCCCGTGATTGGCTACGATGAATATTGAAGGAGGTTTTGTGGGGGGAGGGGGACGTAAGGGCGCGGTGCGAAGGGGTGCGGCCGCGCGTGAGGGGGGTGGAATAACTAGGAGTGTGAGAGAGACAGACAGAGCCAGGCAGAGCGGTGCCGACAACCCCTCACACAACTGCGGCACGTGACATTTGTTTGGTTCCGGTTCTCTCTCTCTCTCTCTCTCTCTCTCTCTCTCTCTCTCTCCGTCTCCCTCTCTCTCTAACTCTTTTTCTTTTTGGCAGTCCGCAAGGAGTTGAAAACGTCTCACTCTACCGCACAGGACGTTCTCTATTTTTAAAACGCGCCGCGTCGGGATGCCCCGCGCTGCCTGCGTGTGGCTGCTGTTCGTGTGGTCAACCCCAACCACCCGGCAACCCCAGATGCCCCAACCCCAACCGCCCAGCAACCCCAACTGACGATGGGGGTTGAAGACGGCCTCACCTGCGCCGCCCGCCCCGCCCCTCCAAGCCCGTGGCCTGTGCGGGTGCGGTCACCCCCTACGATTGCCCTTGAAGTGCGAAGAGAGAGAGAGAGAGAGAGAGAGAGAGAGAGAGAGAGAGAGAGAGAGTTCTTTCCTTTGAGTGAAACTACCATACGACTTGCTATTGATTCGCCTTCCGAGTGTGTGTGGACTGACTAAGCATGGCCCGCCCAGTATGCAAGGGTGGGCGAGACAAGCCCTCTCCCCCCTCCTCTCCCCCCCTCCCTCCTCTCACTCCCCCCCCCCCCCTCCCCCTGTCTCTGTCAGGTTGTTGACTTAGCGGCCCGCCGGTGTGTCGGCGCACCGGCGGACAAGGACCTCCTGGCAGCGATCGCCGCCCCGAAAGCCCTTGTCTTCCTCCTCTTCTTCTTCTTCTTCTTCTCTCCTCCTCGTTCTCAGCAGTTTTCATGACAGTTTATAGCGACTAGACGCCGCGTGCCGCTGATTGATTCAAAAATCAATCATTTTTCGCGGGCTCTGGAATCCCCGCCGCGGGCGCCGCCCCCTGCGGGGTCCTCCGGAGTCCGCCGCTGCCAATAGCGGCGCCCGAATAATGGATGACGCACTAAAGGCGAAGCTAAAGCGACATTCGATGAAGGCGGTGGACAGGGCGGCTACTGTTTCCTGGAAATGATTCCCCCGTGTGTGTGTGTGTGTGTGTGTGTGTGTGTGGCCGTGCGGACAGGGTTGGAATGGAGGGGCAGGTGGTGGGGGCGAGGGGGTCAAAGTTCACGACGATTCACAGCTCACCTCAGGGCAGCCGCACGCTCAGCTTGGAGCTCTGTTCTCCGAGACGCCACGCCGCGCCGCGCCACGCCGCCCTCCAGCTCACCGCCCCCTCCGCCGCCTCCTATTATTAGCGTTCCGTTGCGATAGCGTGACGCGTGGCGGCGCTGGGCGGCGGTGCCTCGCCGCGGGTGCCACTACTCCACCCCACACACACATACTCTCCTGGTCACTCGCGGCGCGGACAGAGGAGAGTCTTGCGATAGAACAGACGCCCGGGAAGCGAGACACCCCATAAAAAACGAAAACGGCGGGAGCGTGTGTTCGAGGTCAAATAAATCGTGGCGGGTAGCGCGCGAGGAAGGGGCGGATCCAGAGGAGATACAGCAGGGGAGGGAATGGGGGCGCGGCGAACGGGGCCAGATTCCCACCGTGAGATAGAAGCGGCTGCTCCACCCCCATATAGGAGCCGCCCCGAGTACCAGTTGGAGCTTTATCCGGCGACAAAACGGAAGCTCTGTTTGTACGGTCTGGGAACACGGCACGGTGCCTTTTCTTTGTTTTCCCAACACAAATCTCTTCGCATACATGCATTTTATAAATAATTTTCATTGAATATTCATCAATTTTTTAAAATTTAAATAGGATACTGTTGAAATATTTTTCGGAGTCCGTGTAGGGCGGCGGTGAGTCAGGGCGGCCAGGCGGGCCAGGCCCCTGGCCGACCCGAGCTGACCCACTCCGTCGGCCACCGCCGCCAATCGCTTTCTGCCGTGCAGTCATTCATTAGGAGCTGCAAGGCGCGCCCGCCGGACCTCCCCGCCGTCGTCGTGACGGCGGAGGGGAGCCGACGGCGACCCCCCGCGGCCGTCCGCGTCCACCGCCACACCCCCGCTGACGTCCAGGATGCGGTGTCCGAGGGAAAATACCCCGTCAGAAAAAAAAAAAAATATTTTTAGGTTGTAGTACACGTTTTGGTCACCTGGCGACCCACTGACCTTGCACAGCGAAACCGCGCGCCGCCGCAAATCGAGAGGCGATTAGTGTTAGGAGAGGCGACTCGGGGCAGTGCATTAAGGTCACCGCCTTGTGAGTCACCGCCAGTGCAGGCATTAATAACACCCTTTTGTTTTGTTTTGGTTTCCCGCCGACCGACTACCCCTATTCACGGGGGCGACTTATTCGGTTCCGTCCGCCGGCGCCGCTGTGCCGTTGGGGGTGAATTAGGACATCCCCTCCCCCCCCCCTCCCTCCCGACACTTCTCGGCGATACGATCTCTCACGACGCCCCCTCCCCTCCCCCTGCCCCCTGCCCCCTGCCCCACAACACACGGGCGCACTCGCCCTTATAACAACAACAACAGCAGCCATCCAGCCGCGACTCCGTGCCGTGCGCTGGTCGTGTGGTTTGATTTGCTGCAGAGCAACTTCTCATACTGCAGCGCTCTCTTTATTGGACCTCTCTCAATGTCAGTTCCTGCGAGTGTCGCAACGGCACGGCCTGCTATTATGCCGACAGGCCGCAACGGCGGATTTCCCTTCCGAAAAACACATTAAATAATGCCGGGGTTGCGGAGGGCGGCCGAGCAGGGGGTGGGAGGCGGAGGTGAGGTGCTTCATGCGCTCGGCGCTGCCGTTCCGTGGCGGCCAGCTCGGACGCGGTGCCGTGCCGCAGTGCCCCCTGCGTACCTGCTGCTCCTGCCACCTAGCAGGGTCCGTCTCAGTACAGAAATGCACGACATGCCTCTCTCTCGCTCTCATTCAGTTTAAATCTAGCCTGTTGGCTACGGGGGCTGCCGCCCATGTCGGCCAGGGTTTCGTCCCTCGGTGACCATAGCCCCCGCGACAACCCCCCTCTGTTCCTGCCCCCTGCCGGCGCGCGGTGCAGTACCTGACGACGACGTCGGTGACCCACTGGCCCCAATCTCTGCCTTCAGGTCCGCCCCGTTTCTCCGCCGGACGCCGTCGGACCGCGCAGTTTTTCATGGCGTGCGTCCGTCAGGGTAGTCGGTGGGGTGGCCGGGCCGAGGCCGGGGGGCCGCCGCGGCCTCCGCCTTGTGCTGTCCGCCCCCGGCCCCTTTCGCAGCCGGAGAGAAAAAAAAGACCGCCGCGATTTTAAGAGCCCGTCGCCAATAAAAGCGTGGTGTAATTGCGAGCCGTTTTAGCCAGAGTCGTTACTACACGGATCGAACGCCGCTGCTCTCTCTCTCTCTCTCTGTCTTCGTGTTGCGTGAGGGTTGTTAATGGCGGCGGGGTGGGCGCAGGTCCACGGGGCGAGATAACAACACCCTGGTGGTGGAAGAAAACGTTAGAGAGAGGAGAGAGAGAGAGAGAGAGAGAGAGAGAGAGAGAGAGAGAGAGAGAGAGAGAGTTGCCATGTTATGTCGCGTGCGTCCATTCTGCAGACGGCGACAACGGCGTTTCTTCGTGACGAAGAAGTAAAATTAAGCAGTTTCGCGGTTCCCCGCTCGCCCCTCTCGGGAACATGCCCGGGTGCGTGTACGCCGGCCTCGCGGGGGGTCCTGCAGCGGGTGAGGGGCGGCCCCCGGGGCCGGACAGCACTCACGGGCGGCGTCGGCGGCGAGGGGCGGTCCGGGGCCGCGGTCAACGGGGAGCTTCCTGTCCGCCCGCCCCCACCGACAGGCCAAGGACGTCGCCGTCGTGCGGGAGGCCGAGGCAGGCAGTTGGAGGCCCCCGATAACGCGAGCGCGCGGCCCTTCGCGTTGGCCTTTGGCGGGGGTCAGCGGCGCCGCGGGGGGGCCTGCCGGGGCCCTGCCGGGGGCCTGCGGTGGGGCGCGTGCGTCAGGATGAACCCCGTGGGGGCCGCTCCGAGGGCCGCGGCGCCCCACCGGCCCGCCGGCGCGCGCCCCTGCCTTGTAAATCTTGCAGGGGTTGCGGGGGCCCTGAGCTCCGGGGGGGCGGCGGCCGTCCGCAACAACCGGTCCCGCTTAAGGGCTCTCGGGACGCGGTATCGCTGTGCGAGGAAATTATACCGCGGGGGGTTACCGGGGGAGGGGAGGGAGGGGAGGGAGGGGAGGGAGGGGAGGGAGGGGAGGGAGGGGAGGGAGGGGAGGGAGGGGAGGGAGGGGAGGGAGGGGAGGGAGGGGAGGGAGAGCAATCTGACCCACAAGAGGTGTGACATGATACAGTCGTGTAAAGTGGCGTGTACGTAAAAAAAAAATCCAGCGCTACAGCCGCTGACGTACTTGTACACCGAAGTTAAGCGGCAGGCCCTCTGCGGGTAAAACCAGGGGTGGTAAGGTTTTGCCATTTCCAATTCGTGTTCGAGTTGTTTTTTTTTAAATATACATTTACCCGCCATGAATTTTCAAAAATAAAATTACTTTGACCTTTGACCCGTGACCCTTTCTGTACCTGCCTCCAGTGGCGCCGGCCCAGGCGGCGGACAACACGATGGTGACGGGCTGCCTGCGCTCCGAGTACCAGCGCTGCGTGCACATGGCCGACCCCTTGCTCAAGGACGCGCGCTACATCTTCCCCGACAACATGGCCGACATCGACTTCGTCTGCGGGTCCGTGCTCACTCCCCATTTAAGAAAAAGAAAACAATTTAGAAGGATTTTCTTAACGGTGTATTTTTTTTTGGCGGCTCGGTAACCTTTTTTTTTCTGTCCAGGACGTGGAGCCAGTTCGTGACGTGCGTGAAGCGCTACATCGACCGCTGCTTCACCGAGTCGCGCCGCCAGGAGTTCAACAAGGCCGTGGAGAACCCCGTCGACTCCGTGTACCAGATGTGCACCGTGCCGCAGTACCAGAACGGTACGCCGGGGGTGCTGGGGGCGGGGGTTATTGCCACAATTTACTGACAATTTTTCTAAAAAAAAAATAATTTGCAGAGTACTTGGTGCACGCGACGTGCATCAAGAGCACGTTGACGGAGGACAGCCACTGCGGGCGCCACTACCGCCAGCTGGTGGAGCAGGTGTCCGGGGACGTGGAGCGGGTCAGCCTGTGCTGGTGAGTGTGTCCCCCGTCAGGCTCCTGGCCTCGGCGTTGTCCTCCGCCTCACACGACACGCCCCCCGCCCGCAGCTCCCACCACCGGTTCCGGGAGTGCGTCCTGGACCAGACGTCGCGGCAGTGCGACAGGCCGCGGCCGGGGGCGCCGACGTCCGGCTCCGCGTCGCGCTTCGCCCGGCAGATCCTGGACAAGGCGCTCAGCTTCCTGCGCGACCAGTGCTCCAACTTCATGTAAGGCTGCACGGCTTGCGGATTCAAAATCAACTTTTTTAAAAAAAGAATGTTTATTTTTCATTTTTTGAAACTTTTGATTTTAGCCCTAACTCCGGGGAGTGCCCCGGGCTCGGCATCGCCGGCGGCGACCCCTACCTCAGCGGGCGCGACCCCTCGGGCCCGGACTCGAACGCCGTCAACCCGCGGCCCGCCCCCGTGCCGCTGTCCCCCTGGGAGCCGCGGCCCAAGCAGCAGGGCGGCCAGGGCGGCGCCGGCAGCGCGCGGAGGGGGAAGACGCCCGCCCCCGGGGACGCCGCCGGCCAGGGCGGCGCCGCGGCCGGCGGCGGCGGCAGCGCCGTCAGCGTCGGACCCTCGTCGGGCAGGTCCACCGAGAGTATTCCCGGTGAGTGCTGTCAGCGAACCGCCAGAGATCTGAAGCTCAAAAAAGTCTAGGGAGTGGCCCAAACACTCTGCGCTCCAAAAAAAAAAAAAATTAAATTAAAATTTTATTTATGTTTTTTTTTGTAATATTTGGCATGGTCTATGCGGGAAAAATTTGTGTGTTCCGGATTTTGATAAAATGAACCTGGGCGACTGAGGTGATCCTAGATATGTCCTAGAGGGGCCTCGGTTTGACTTCTTTGCTCCTTCCTTGCAGGCGGCGGGGGCTCGGTGGCCGCGGTCGCGGGGCAGACGCCGGACAAGGTCCAGAAGCAGGACTGGGCGACGGCGCACAAGCAGGCCGGCCAGCAGTCGCAGCCGGGGCCCTGGCTGCCGGGGCGCGTCGAGTCCGTGCAGGGCAGGCCGGCCGCCGGCCCCGCAGCCGCCGGCCAGCCCGCCGCCCCCGGCGCCGCCGGTGCCGCCCCCGCGGGCCCCGCCCCCCAGGACACGGTGACGCTGTCGTCCGGCTCCCAGCTGGGCAGCGGCCGCGACGGCCGGCCCTCCAGCTACGGCCGCGGCATGTCCTGGCCCACGTCCACGGCGATGGCTCCCACGGCCAGGACGCCCGCGCCGGCGCCCGCGGACTGGATGCCCAACAGCTACAGGGTGACCAACGGCGGCATCTCCAGGGTGCGAACATTTGTTTCCTCATTTGTTTATTGTTGAAGCATTTTTTTTCTGGTTGATTGGTATGATTAATTAATGACTTCTGTTCTCCGGGCCGCAGGTGTCGACGGCGGCCCCGGGCGCCCAGGGTGACCCCTGGTTCCCGAGCACCCTCGCCGGCAGCGACTCGGCCGTCAACAGCAACGCCGTCGACGAGCCCAACCAGCAGGGCCTCAACAGCAGGGACGCCCCGCGCGGTGCCGCCCCCCGCGCCGCCGCCGCCGCCGCCCCCGCCCTCCTCTCCGCCCTCGCCGCCCTCGCCCTGGGCCGGACGCGCCTCGGCTTCACCTGAACCCGACAGCCGCCGTGACGTCGCACCGCGAAAGTGACAGTCGCAGTAGGGATTCGAACCCGCGGTTACCCAGCTGGGGCGCGAGCTCACTGACCGCAGAGCGACCGAGGGCCGACAAACAGTTTCTCGAATGCCTGCGGCAGTGCCTGGAGGCGATCCTGAGGAACGAAGAAGGCTCAATCGTGAGCCCAGGCAGTTTCTGCTGGCTGAATTTGAGTGATCTCGAGTGGCGTGCGGGACCATCTCCTTATGTCATCGCTAGGATGATTATGCGATGTTGCCCGATTCACGTAGTGGGGACTAAACCTGCAGCAATACGTTAGCTAATAACTACCCGGTGCCTAATCCTAGTCGAACACATTCCTGTTGTACATAACGCAGTGTAAGTAGGAGCCGACGCTGTGCTTTGGCTAATTAAGTATTTTTACTTTGTGGTCTACAATTTTTTTTTGAGTAAAGCTTACGATTCCAACAGCTCCTGTTTGAAGCATTGAAATTTGCAGTACGCTTATTATTTTCTTAAATAGATAGTAGTTTGAAACTACACTGTGAAGATCAGTATTGTGGGGAATGGATGATACATCAACCATAGCTGAATGCTTTGAATTGGGGATGGATTCCAAATTACCCACCAGTTTGTTGTGCCTTCTCACTATTAAAAGGCCTGCCTGTATATTCGTAACAAAGTATTTTGTTTAAAAAAAAACGTCAATAACGCTTTAAAAATGTATATTTATTTTGACAAGTAGGTTACATTTCTGTCAATATTTATGAAGAAAAGTATTGAGCAGTTGTTATGAAGATTCAGTGTCCATATTTCTACAAATCAATAAAGAATACTGTTGTTTGACGCATTGCTTTTTCTCTTCGAACCAATCCCAGTGACGGAGGGCGACAGAGGGAAGGCCAAGGCCAATGGGGGCATCTGAAATTCCCGCCACTGCAGAGAAAGCCGATACGAGACCTCGAACGAGGCTATGTGACAATGTATTGGCGGTTGCATTTGATGCACTGCTAAACCTCGCCACTTGGTCTTTGGATCCCGTTTCTCCCTGCATTTTGCCCTGACGCTGCTTGAACACTTTTTTTTATTCTGCTTCATATTGCTGTCCCAAGTCAAGGATGTGCGGGCGGACAGCTTGGTATGACATAGTCTGAGTGTTCTTAGTAAGAGTTCTTTGTTTAAGGTGTTAACCAGGAGAGTACTTTTGGGAGAAAATCTAGCAGATTTCTCTTTTACGTTTTACTTTGGTGGCATAATTGTACTTTTAACCTCTCAATAATTGTGCATAACTGACTTGTCATGTCATACAACTACGAAAATACTAGGAGTGCTCCTAACCTGTTTCTCTGTTTACATTTTGAATCTAGTGCGCTGGACCCAGAAAGCATCTGTAAAGCGACATCCTTCAAAGACAAAAGTTCTGGAAAGTACAGGAAGCCAGAATGGAAGGAGTCCAAGTCGGGGATGGACTACAAGCCATCTGTTAATATTGCTCCCACTGATGTCACCCCTGTTCTTGTGAATGCCTCTCATTTTAATCATGAAGAAAATGAGCCCGTAATATATCCAATGATGTGGGGAATGATTCCACCTTGGCATAAAGGAGACAATATCAAGTCAACTGGCTTATCAACCAATAACTGCCGCCTCGAGGGAATGAAAGCATCAAAGTTATATGGACCTTCTTTTTCAAGTGGAAAAAGATGTGTCGTCCTCTGCGAGGGTTTCTATGAGTGGCAAACTACCAAAAAAGAATCCTCATCTAAGCAACCATATTACATTTACTCTCCTCAAGATGATGGGGTGTGTAGGAGTACATCCAGAACATGCAACAATAATTAGATTATTTAAGCTTGTTGATTTTAATTTATTTTACACAGGTCCACATTGAGGATCCAAAATGTTGGGATGCTGCTGATTGGAATGAAGCAGATGGCTGGAAGGGACCTAAGCTTTTGAAAATGGCTGGCCTCTTCAGCTGTTGGACTTCATCAGAGGTAAAAATGATCGGAAGTGGAAATCCTTGAAGCATATGCTAACTTTATTTTGGGTATTTATTGTTTTCTCTCAAATATTTAGGGAAAGCCAGTTTATAGCTATTCTGTAATTACAATGGAATCCAATACACATTTTTCATGGTTGCATCATCGTATGCCAGCTATTTTGAACACCGATGAAGAAGTAATGGTTAGTACTGAATTAACTTTCAAATCCTTCCCATTTAATTATGGCTTTACCTCAATTAACACACTTCAATTTTGCCCCCCACTTCAAAGGATTGGATTGACAGTGGTAGAGTTCCAGCTGATAAGGCTATGGAACTTCTAAAACCTGTGGATAAGTTGACATGGCATCCCGTGAGCACTGCAGTCAATAATTCACGCAACAAATCTGACGGCTGCAACAAGCCTGTGGATCTTAAGTAGGTCATATTACTTGCAAAAAATTTAGTATCCTCCACCTATGTATGGTTTTGAAATAATTCATTTCCATTTTCTGCTCCCTAGGAAGCCAAAACCTGTTAATCCTCTTATGATGAACTGGCTTAAAAAGGCAAATAAACCAGAGAGTACAACAGAAAACACAAAGTCTGAGGAAGATTCTGTACCTGAGGCGAAGAAGATGAAAAGAGAGTGATATTCAATTGCATATTTACGTGGTTTCTATTTTGTAAAAAAATTAATACTGAAATGGCAAGGGAAATATCTTATTAAAATTCACTGTGCAAAGAAGCAATCAATTTTGTATCATTTTCTTTTCTGTGTCAAAGATGTAGCGCTTAAACCTCAGAATAACATCGGTTGGTGTCTCAGAAGGTGCTGTCTTTTTTGTTGCCTCCTTCTTGTACTTTGCGATAGTCTCTTCTTTCAGTCCACCTGGAAAGGAGACAGATACTTTTCAAACTTCTTAAACATGAGAAACGAGGTGATGGCTCAAACCATTTTGACTACTAATCCACAAGAAAAAGAATCAGAATTTCACCTTCAAAGTGTATGTTTAGCTTGCCACTCTTCCCAAAGGTGCTTTCTATGACTCCATGCTCCCCACTGGATAGATCCACCGAGAGGCCAAGGAAACTTTGAGCATTTGTCTCCTTTTTTATGAGATTCTTAGCAATCAGGACATCATCTTTCACAACACGCTCTACTACGCCTTTTCTTTCTTTCATTTTGTATATTCTTAAGTGTGGAAGAAAGCTTTTCTCATAATTTTTATCTGTAATGGGGTGGACAATCCTACCCCAAAACGCTAGGCGACAAGCATTCCCATCAATATCCATTTCAAGACGGGACCCTATGGCTAAACTGTTGGGTGCAGCAAGGATGGGTTTTTCAAACTGAAGAAGCATAAAGTAATTTTCACCCTCTTGAAGTTCCTCCTTTGATTCATAATCTGAAGCAAGATCAAATGACATATTTTCCACTGCATTGACTAAAGAAAAAACTGTCAATTGTGCCATAACAGTTTCATAGCCAATGCTTATATGAAATTTGTCTTTTGACTTAATATTGCCCTGGAAGTACTTGATACGATGAACATGTAAAATTGATGCATACATCAGTGGAATATAGTTAGGTTGGCAAACAAGTCCTCTTTCAAGTTGCTTTGGATCCAAGTGAGGAACACATAGACCAAGTCTATCTCCTTCTTCAGCAGTGTTTACTGGTCTACGAAACATCTGCATTGACTTCACCTTAGCAGAGAACCCAATAGATGGCACTTGTATTTCCTAATTAAAAAATTAAAAATTTGAATTATTATTTCAAAAATTAGAAATTTAAAACAGTTGACTTCAGATCTTACATCCTTCACAGACACAGTTCCTTGCAAGACAGTTCCTGTCAAAACTGTGCCTTGCCCACGGATACCAAAACAGTGATCCACAGCAAACAGAAAAGGCTTTTCAAGGTGTTTTTCTGGCAGACAAGCCTTTTCCTTCATTGTGCCTAGCAATCTGTCAAGCCCTGAAAATTATATTATCACAAAATCAGAGGATACATTTTTTAAAAGAAAAATAATCTACAGCGACACCCACCTTCTGCTTTGCTTTGGGAATCAACTGGGTTTGCTGACAAAGCAACAATTGGAGCAGATTTAAAAATTGTTTTAGCAAGAGTTAGAGACATCTTCTTTTTCATCTGAAATTATTGCAGGACGGATGTTACAATAATGTACTAAAAACTCTGTCATTAAAACAAAAAATATTGTACGCGAAAACCATACATACTTTTTCAATAGATAGATCCCTTTTCTCCGGAGGCAATAAATCAGTTTTGTTCAAAACAACTATCATGTTCTTGCACATTATTTCCCCTATGACTAGGCATTCAGCAGTTTGAGTCTGCATACCTTTGGTTACATCTACAACCAGCACCATCATATGAATAATTTGAGCACCTGAAACATACATTTCCATCATTCATATATACCTATTACTCATCTCCAGTTATTTTTACCTCTCCCTCTCCTTATTACCTCCAATAATGGTTCTAATCAGAGAAGCATGTCCTGGGCAATCAACAAAAGTGAATTGTAATTTAGATTTGGACGTCTGCCCAGATAGATGTGGTGGCAGATCCACTACAACAGCACTGAAGCCAAGGTCTATAGTGATTCCTCTCTCCTGTGACTGTGGGTTTTTGTCAAATGCAGCCGTACCCGCAACTTGACTAAGAGCTTTTGCTAGTGACGTCTTGCCAGAATCAACGTGACCTAAGATACCAATGTTGAGATTCACTACATTTTCCGGAGAAGTCTCCATCTCCATGGCTCTGCTGTCATAAAATTCTAAGAAATGAAATATTTTCTAGAAAAAAATCTAATCCGTCACAGAGTCGACGATAGATGACAGGTTGGGGAGCAACGTTAAACCCCATTCTGAAAAAAAGGAATAGAATGTCATTCAAAACTTCAAAAGCAGGGCCCTAAAGAGCTTATTCCTAGACAAAATTTTTACCATAAAACTGCTCGTTTATGCTGCTAACTAAAGCAAATCACAATAGTTTCGGTGAAAAAGGACAGACACCTGTGAAAACGTAAACGTAAACAAAACAACCCTTCATTTGAAATTTCTCATACATCACTCCCAACGCCCAACGCCCTCTGTCGGCGTCACACCCAACACAGCAGACAAAAATAAATGTAAATACACTGACAGGCGGTGGAGCTAGAATTCAAGTGTATGAATCAGTGAGTTATTTTAATTTTCCAAGGAAGAAGAAACCGGTTTGGCACTCCAGGCTGATCTCCGCGGTAAACTCTCGTTGGGGTGAGTTGAGACCTAGTTTGTGAGACGACGGTGAAGTGTCGTCTTGAGGGCTCTGTTCGCCATGGTCCTGGTCGAGGGTGGGATCACCCTTCAACCCCTTCCCATCGAGTGACATTGTCCAAACTATCATATGGTGGCCCCCGCGTGGTTCGGACAGGAAAAACCCATTCCTGCCGCTGGGTGTCATGATCGCATTGTCTCAGTAATCAACGTTTTGGTTGAATTGGGGCATTTTGATTGTGCTGTCAGAACCTAACCTTCTGGGTGAATGACAGTTATAGAATACTTATTGAAAGAAAAATTCTTCTCTCCTGGATTTTGATTACCAATTTCCACTAGGATATTTTATTTTGATTGTCCTTGCCCTTTTCCCTACTAATGTGTGAGGTATAATTCAAGCAGTCTTATTTTTTCCTTTGTCGGTCACATATTTTGCTTCTGCTATTTTTCCTAAGCATTGCACATTTATTGTTATCAAGTCTTCCACTTTTATCTGGACCCCAGGTACCCGAATGTCATTCTTTCTTTAATTAAATTGAGGAATGCTTATTAAAAAAGTAACGTCTGAAGTATTGCCTGACATCCAGGCTCTCAGAATAAACCTTTGTTTGCGCTGGTGGAGCTTGGAAAGCAGAATGCGTGGATGCTTTCCTCATGTGCACCTGGAGAAAAGAGGCTCCCCACTGCCTCATTCAGTCATTGCCTGGAGTTAAGCACCCCTCTGGCATGTGTCCCCTGCCATGCCCGCCCATCGCCCGGTCGCTGGGTGTCATATCTTGGTGTTTCCCGGAGCCCCGCCCCCCTCTTTCCGTGTCAGAGGCGTAGGTAGGCCGGCTTCTCCGCCCCGCGGTCACCGACCTACGCCTCCCCGGCGCTGTAACTGAACTGAGAGCGCTGGAGAGCGCTGGAGAGCGCTGGAGAGCTTCCCTGGCGGCCGCGGCACCGCGCTCAGCCGAGCTTGTCCGGGAGGGACGGGACTGGAGGCTCCCCCAGGAAGCGAAGCGGCCCGTTAGCGCCGGCGCGCGCCTCCCGCCTGACGGGTAGGCAGCCCCGGCGTGCACGCGTGTCGCGCGGGCTGGCCTACCCCGCAAGGCGCTAAGGGGGGAGGCCGGGGGAGACTCGGGGCCCCAGGCAGACTCACCTGTTGTCCCGGCGCCGCCGCGGCTTGTCACCCGGGTGACAGCTGTCACGCAGCCCGGCCGGGGTGGCGGGGTGGTGGGGGGAGGGGGGCGTGTCAACCATTTTTTAGAGTCGCTCATGCCCAAAATAAAAAAAAAAACTTTTTTTAAAATCATGAGTTAAATATTTATAAACGAGGAAGGAGGAGGGGAAGAGGGAGAGGAAGAGGGAGAGGAGGACACGATAAGGATGCGCGTCGGTGCGTCGGCAACCCTGGCCGTCTATTAGGTCAGCGGCAGCATGCGTTGTTACAGGTGGAGTCGTTCTTTTCTGCTGGGCGACGCGGAGTGCGACAATTTGTTATGTCGCCTTCTCGCGCCTTGCCGGACACGTGTGCGTGTGTGTATGTGCGCGTGTGTGTGTGTGTGTGGGCCGGTGCAGTCGCCTTTGCGTGCATGGGCGGTGCGGTACGACCAAGCCGTTACTCTGTCCAAAAAAAAATGTATTAAAAAATTATAAAAAATGATGTTGTGTCGAGGCTGCCGCCGCTTGATGTTCATCTCTCTATACGTGCCGATAGCGTCGCCGTGGCTTTGTCTAGTATTCTATCCGTGGCCGCATTGACGGACTGGGAATGCGACACACAAATGCTGTCCTCTCTCTCTCTCTCTGTCAGTCGGAAGGGAATTCCTTTCTTTTCCCTCCTGAAGCGCTCTTGCTGCTGCGTGCACACCGCCTCCTGTAAGTACGGCTTGATTGACGGACAAGACAAATGGGAGGGAGGAGGTGGGGGGGGGGGGCGAGTTTGGAAATGAGGGAAATGTTAATCGGCAGCCGTCGGTCCGAATCGGACGTTGGCCACGTGACTTGCGTGCAGCTCGTTGTTGTTGTTTAAGGCCAACGTTGTTGTTTCTGCTGTCGTTGACACAGTGATCCTGATATTTTTTTTTGTGTGGCTGCAAACGAGCAGTGAAGCATCCTTCTCAAGCAGAATGTGAAAGAGATTTAAGGTGGGAGGAAAGAAGGAGAGTTAGGAACAGCTATTGCTCTTTTGCACCGAACGAACCGACGTTAATGATTCGTCTAAAGTGTTCTCCGCGCTAAGCACCTCTCCTCGGGGCCAGCGTGTAGTACAGCACGGTTAGGCGCGCGGTCACCGTTCTTTTTTTCGTCGGGTGAAAAGGTTAGGCAGCCGGGTCATTTTTTGTTTTGTGGGTGAGCGAAATTGATTGCTGTCGAACGCTAGTAAAGTCTGCGGGGCCGCGCGCTTCGTGCGGTACACGGGAGGTAATGCGTCTACCTGTTATGCCCCGTACAACGACTTTAGGCTCTAGTCTCAGCAGTGAAAGTAGCACACACACACACACACACACACACACACACGCAGGGCTGAGAGATGAGCCGTGTCGAGCGAATGTCGAAAATAGCATGTCGCTTCCATAAAGCGTGAGGAAAACAGCAGGTCAGGATTTGTTTTGGTGATTTTTTTCAAAAAATAATATTATGATCAGTTTAGACGTTAATTTCTAGGAACGGTGCAGTCTGTTGTGCCTCCTTGGTTCGAGTGCTGTGCGACGCGTTCCCATGAGATGCAGCCGCGGACCACCGCTGTCGACCGTCCTGTGGGGATTTTCGGTGGTCCGGCGGCTTCATTCTCGTCGTTTCCCCCACACATGTCGTTATTTCGGACTAAACGCTCACCGCAGCTCTGCGGTTTTCTTCATCATCCTCCTTGCAGACCGCGAGGACCCCCCCCCCCCTCCCCTCCGGGCCCCGGGATGTCGCCCGTGCACTCACGAAACGCCTCACTCTTTTGTTTGCCAACAGTGTATCCGTTGCATTGAACCCGTGCCGGTGATCGCCTCCTACACGCGTTACACACACACACGCGCATGCCTGCCCGGTATATATGTGCTTTTAGCCGCAAGAAACGCAGTTTGAGCCTCTCCCCATCTCTCTCCTACCGCCTCTCTTCCCCCATTTCCTTCCTCGTTCTCCGTTCTGGTCTGCCCGATGTTTCCAATTCAGTGCGCTTGCCAAATGCGATTCTCATTGCACCGCCGCCTCCTCCCCGGCGCCGCGGTTCGACGTCCTCCCTCGTCATCTCTGTGTGTCGCGGGGGCTTGGTTTGGATTTGTGTGGCCCTGGGAGACGTGTGCGCTCATTTCGATTACTCGCCGTGCTCTGCGAGTCGGCGCCGCGCTCTCGCACCCGCGAGGACTTCCTTTTGGCAGCCGTGTGTGGCTTCATGGTCCGTCGCGTGCCGCCCGGGTCAGAGCGAGGCAAATGCCCTGCCGGTTCGGAACTGCAATCTTCTTTCTTTTCCGGTGCAGAAACCGGTGGAGGTGAAGCGGCCGGCGAATACAAGTGTAATGCCGCCGTGTCTTAATTGTACATGGAAATTCGAGAGTGCGGGGCGTCTCTGAAGGGGATTGTGTTTTTTGATAAGCATTCTTATGTGCGCCATAATTCCAGAATGCAACTTTTGCATCGCGCGGGCTCGTTCCGTTGTGCGCGATAATGCAGGTGGAAGTTGTGTGAGGGTAATGTTCTGGGATGCAGTGTGTTCGAAGAGGATCGCGGAAGGCCTGCCCGTATGAGATGTATGGTTCTTGAGGGTGATGTTTGAGAGTGTGCGAAGTTGATGGTCCTTGAGGATGATGATGCTCAAGGATGATGATGCTTGAGGAGAATGGTGTCTTAAGAGGATGATGTCTTAGGAGGATGATTCCTGATGATGCTTGAGGATGATGATGCTCGAGGAGGCTGATGTCTTAGGAGGATGATTCCTGATGATGTTTAAGGATGATGATGGTCGAGGAGGATGATGCCTGAGGATGATGACGTTGCGAGGCGAGCGGTGTCGTACGGCAGGTGCTAATGTCCTTCCCTTTCCCTTCCCGCGGCGCCCGGCCGGCCGCCCGTCCGTTCCGGCCGCGCCTCCTCTGCCGGCGCCCTGGCTGCAGTCTGCCCGTGGCCGGCCACCGCGACGCACCTCGGCCGCCGCGCCGTGCCTCTCTCTGTCTGGCGATGCC
The DNA here is from genome assembly GCA_026979955.1 of Megalurothrips usitatus. NCBI lineage: Eukaryota > Metazoa > Arthropoda > Insecta > Thysanoptera > Thripidae > Megalurothrips > Megalurothrips usitatus. Next base: position 10,501,273 of record CM049601.1, read on the forward strand.
CGGTGGCGTCGCCTGAAATACCGACCGTGTGCCATGTGTGTGTGTGTGCGGGCTGACCCGGAGCCGGCTGGTGCTACAACAAGGTCGGAGGCAGGAACCGACTTTACATTCTGCCGGTTCGGATCCGCTTGAGTTGGTCGCCGTCGCTGTGCCCGCCCAGCTGCCGAGTGCCCTACGGTGCCGCCGCCTTCAAGTCGGTCCTCGCGACGACGGGAACCCCCTTCGGCTGTCATGACCGGAGCCTCCTAGACAGGTACAGCGAGATACGTCAATCGTCCTTAGTGGGCCTCGGAATTCGGGTAGCGTGTGCCGCTTCGCCCCGGTTTAGTGCCGCGCCGGTTCGGAAATAAATTAAAAGAAAGAAGGCCCTGTCGGAGGAGGCATAAAAAAACGAAGGCAACGCCCCGGGATCTATTGAACCGCCGTAGTCCTTTTGTGGGACAAGTTGTTTGGGAAAATACTTCTGGATGGTTTGGAAATTTTGCAGCGATTATTTTATTCAGACGTGCCTTTAGTTTTATATATATTTTTTTTAGAGAGGCTCGCTGGAAGGAGAAAAAAAATGACCCCTTTTACGTTATGCTCCTTATCTGTTAGCGAGCTCACGTTTATGTTCCGGTCCGTGAAGGGATCGAGCCATTCGGAACTGGTTGGCTGGTTTGGACACATCGGGTGCGAAAAGGAAAACGAATACCGGAGCCGGCTCTCTTCTCCCTGCAGGACACGGCCGGTGATCTAGCGCCTGCCGTTAGGTCCCTCCCGCGAAAAGCGATCAGCGATCCCCACATGTTTTTCGGGTTTTATATACGGCTAGGCGATGTGTTATTGTGCGACAGGGAGGCCCGTGGGCGCAGGTGTCACTGACACCGCCTACTGTACGCGTGTAAAGCTGGTGGAAAACGGAATGCCGTCCGTGACTGGGGTCGATATTGAGAGCTTAGTGAGCAGTTCTAGGTCAGTTCAATCAGGCGCCAGGCCCTGCTCCCCTAGGAGAGAGAGAGAGAGAGAGAGGGAAAAAGAGGCGCCGTGTTTTTGTTAATGCCTGAGCGCGACGATGCCCGCGGCTATAATCGTGGGGCTTTTGGCCAGCCTGTAGATCAAGCGATGATCCCGGCGGGACCGCTTCAACTCGTCAGCCTGGCCGGCTCGCGACGACGTTGCATACCAAAAAGCGTCAGCCCTCGCACGACGGCACAGACTGTGACCAACGAGTGCATTGCGTTTGCTCTGTTCTGCACTTGTGCCCCCTCTCGTCTCAACTCTCGCGTACTTTATGACACCCTTTTTTTTACGACCTTCCTTTTCTCCCCCCGCATCTTCCTCGTTTTAATTAACAAGGGCAGCAGTTGTCGGTGCGCGTCTATCTGGTTTTTATCCCAAAAAATCCGTCGTGCCTGTTCTCCTGCTGCGGAACGGGAGCCGGCGCGGGCGTGGCTGCGCATGGGCCGTCGTCCCATGGTCAAATATTTTTTCGTGTATTTATCAGGCTGTTCAAACGTAGAAGGTATGCTATTCCGCCGCTCCTAATTACTCGTCAAGTTCCACCTACTCAAAATTTGACATTCCCTGGCGTTCGTCGGTCTGGAGTAGCTTTAACTTGGTTACCCAATTTCCAGCCGGGAGCTGCACCACTTGTTGCTCGTGCTGCGGCACGCACTCGCACCGCCTTCCCCGTCCCTGGCGGCCCCTCTGACTTGTCACGAGAGGCGGCGGAGCACTTTTCCCCCACCCACCCACCGCCCCCTCGCTCTGCTCCGGGGCTCGGCGTTTGACGCTCACGCCGCACTGTAGCAGCAGACGACGCCATGACGTGGGGCGGACGCAGGCACCAGCAGCGCTACCAGAGCTTCCTCGACAAGTGCGTACGCCCGGTTGGTTCGAACGCCCGCCCCGATGCCGTGCCGTGTGGTGTCCCTTCGTGCAGTGTCCTTGTCGTGTGTCGCGGGTCGTGGGTGGCTGCCTTGGTTGGTTGCAATTAGATAACACCTCGTCCTCCGGCAGCACTTTTTCTCTTTTTTTCGGCGGTTCCCTGCTGTGTGTTCGTGTCTTATGCCACCCTCCTGCTGCTGCTGCTTCGTCGCCGCACGCTTACATTGTATTCGTTTCCCTGTCCGTGTACACTTGTTCTTCATCTTTTATATCTATTTATTTGGTGTCTTCAATCATTCACCTTATTCAGCCTAAAATGTTGCTTCGTAGTCTGCCCATCTGCTTCATCTAGTATCTGTCTCCTTGCTCATCCACTCTGCTACTTCACCTTCTGTTTCTGCCACACCCCACCTTCTCCAACCTCTGATTCTTCTTCATCTACTCTTCTCCATGTATTCTGCCCCCTCCTTCGTCCACTCTGGTCCATTCATTCTTCCTCTTCACCTGCTCACGTCCGTCCACTCTAATTCGCTCTTCATCTGCCCCTCTCCCTGCATCGCCCATCGCTCCCGCACCCTCACCTGACTCAAGTGCAGCGAGTCGATTGGTTCGTTAAGCCCGCACTCCCGCGAGGGCCGTGTCTCTGGGGCCCTCCCCTCCCTCTGCACACAACTGGTCTGCGCGCACGGTGGCGGCGCGGCAGCCTCCAGACCTGAACTAACTGCGGAGCAGCTGCTGTCGCCCTCCCAGAGACCTACCGAGTGCGTGCGCGGAAAAAAAATGGACGTCGCGTATAATTGGTGTGTGTGTGTGTGTGCGATACTGGATTGGAGAGAAAGCATGTCTCCTGCGTATGTCGGCTTCTCTTGCCTCTCCCATATCGAGTCTTCCGCGCGGCGCGGTGACGGTCTAAAAAAAAAGAGTGCTGCGCGGAAAGAACAAAGTACTTGACAATTGCGGCGCCGGAAAGAAAAAAGTGAAAATGGTAAAAAAAAGAGTTTAGTGAAGGCGGTGAGGGAATAGTTTGTATTGCTATTGGCTGTGTGGCTGTTGGAGGAGCGGGTCGCGGCCTGTCCGTTGATTATGATTCTGCCCGGCGGTGCTGCCAGGAGTCCTGTACATGCATTGTTCCCCGGTATCTGCCCGGGGTGGCGGCGGCCGCGGCTCGTGGGCGGAAGAGGCCCCGCCGCCGGCTGTTGGCCTGTCTGTAATGAGTAATTGCTTACGGTCGACAAAGTGTTTGGTTTCTTCCCCCGTTATTTGGTGAGCCCGCCACGGCCTAGCGAGCACCAAAGATTAGCATCGGCGATTCCCCCTGCCGTTAATTAGGCCAGGATTCCGAGGGGGCTCTCGTTACCGTGTGCCGATGTCCTGCCGCGGTGTGCGGTAGCCGTCCGATGTATATCTATATATATTGGCCCCGCTCCAGGATAGTCCAGGCATGTACTGGACAGTCAGTCACCACCGGCGGCGGCGCTGCGATCCGAATTACACGAAGGGAAAGAAAAAGTTGGTCTGCAACTTTGTAGTGATTTTTCGTGCCGGTGATTTATAATAATGACAAGTTGCCCTCCTGCTCTTGTGCCGCTGCCTCTGCTTGTGGTTTACTGTGAATGCCCCGCGTGTTCCGTCGTGGCCCGCGGTGCTGGGTAGCGGCGGCGGCGGCGGCGCTCGCTCACTGGAACACTCCCTGACTGCTCACGTCCTCCTACCCAGGAAACGCAGCCCAAGTGCAGCCGTAAAGCAGACGCGCCTAGCGCCCTCCTGTATAGCAGCGCAGGCCTTGCATCAGTGTCTGCCGGGCTGATTCCGAAGGGGGCGTTGACTGTCGCTCCGTCTCTCTCGCTCCCGTAAGGCGACGCCCCACGAGTGCGACAGAGACAGCCTCAGGAAGGAGACGCGGCGGAGGCGTTCGCTCTCTGCGCCGGCAGATAGGATGATACTCGCCGATATAATTGCCGCGTCCGGATTGTGTTTCGGTGTGAGTTTGGTTGCCGTTCGCTGTTGCGGCACCCGCAGCCCAGCAGCGCTGGGGGACATGCTTCCAGATGGTCAAACTCGATTTGCTCGTGCCGCGACCAGAGCGAGCTAGCTATTGTCTCGCCGAAGCGAAACGACCCCGAAAGCAACAGGCATAGCTCTCTTGCACTTCGTTGCCAATTGTTGTCCCACAGCCTCGTGGCGGCAGTGCACGCCATTTTCGAAGTTATGCCTGGAAACATAACTCTCAGCCAGTGTAAACACGGTGGGAAAAAAAATCACTGCTGATTTTTTTTCTGATGTTACCAGTAACGCCACTGTTCAAAAAGTTACACATCATCAGCCTGGAGGTTGATCACTCTAGCTTAATTTTAAACCCGACTTGGCTTTCCTTATTTTGTTTTTTGTAACTCTTTCGGGCTCGTTAAAGTCGTTGGCGAAGCTTAACACGGCCGCGTCGTCCGCTGGCTGTCTTTGGGCGTCGTCGTCGCCGTTCGGTTTGTCGCGGCTTCTGTTCTACAAGACCACAAACAGAACAGTGAGAAGAATAAGGGCCGCTCGCCGCGATGAGTCGTACAATTTGCCCCCTTAAAGGTTTTGTTTCGAGCGCATCTGCCTGGGCAGCCGTCGTCACGCCGCGTCCTGTCCCGGTTGATCCGTCCCGATTCATTGGCGCCCCTCCCCCCGGGCTTTTGTGCGGAAAACGGCGCGCCGCCGCGAGTTGGTGTCGTTCGTCGGTCCGCCATCATTCGGGGGCTTCGATTTGTTCCAATTTGTGGCTGACCGCGGTCCCAACGAGGTGGTGGTGGTGGTGGTGGTGCCTGCCTCTGATGACGGGGAGACCGACTGACTGTGTCCGTTTTAAGGGATCAACTGCCTTCGATTGGATTTCTCGCGATTCAATCACTCGCATTCTTCGTTGAATCCTATAAAACCCAACTGCTGTGTAGTTTTGACTTAGTTCCATTAATTTTTTTTTTTCATATTTGTTGAATTTTCTGCAAATGTCAACCTGTTGAATTTCCCGCAAACGACATTTTATAACATTTTCAGAAAACGTCAACTTGCTGATTTTTTTCAAACAAATCGAAAATGATAATTTTTTTTCATTGAATTTGTCTTTTTTTTTCTCTCCTCCCCCAGGCTGGTGGTGCGGTACGTGATGCCGACGGCGCACCTGACGCTGCGCGAGGAGGACGTGGTCCGGCTGGCGCTCGAGTTCCTGCAGAACCGCCAGCTGCACATCTCGCAGCTGAGCGTGGAGCGGGAGACGGGCGTCATCAACGGCGAGTACTCGGACGACGTCGTCTTCCTGCGCCAGCTCGTGCTGGACGGCCAGTGGGATGACGTGCTCGAGTTCATCCAGCCGCTCGAGGCGCTGCCCTCGTTCGACATGCGCCGCTTCAAGGTCAGGGTTCGAATACCGTGGGAGAGTTTTTTTTTTTTTGTTGTACTGTGACACCCTGGCGTGAGCTGGGTGGGCCGCGGCCCGCTATGCACTCTCGTGCTCGGCGGGTCCGCCTACCCGGACAGGCGCCCTGCAACCCGTCTGCGTTGTCTGTCCGCAGTACGCGGTGCTGCGCCACAAGTACGTGGAGCTGCTGTGCATCAAGAACGAGGCCGGGCTCCAGGGCGTGGGCATGGGCATGGACTCGGCCGTCGACGAGGTGGTCAAGGTGATGAAGGAGTTGGAGAAGTTCGCGCCCAGCAAGGACGAGTACTCGCAGCTGTGCCTGCTGCTGACGCTGCCGCGGCTCACCGACCACCTGCAGTACCGCGACTGGAACCCGAGCAACGCGCGGGTCCAGTGCTTCCAGGAGGTGTTCCCGCTGGTGGAGAAGTTCCTGCCCGGCGAGAAGAAGCCGCCCGACGCCAACCCGCCCAGCAAGTGCGCCAAGAACGACCGGCTGGTGCAGCTGCTCATCAAGGGCGTGCTGTACGAGTCGTGCGTGGCCTACTGCCAGGGCAAGGCCACCGGGGCGCAGGAGCCGCGCGCCGAGGTACCATCACAATTTTTAGACAAATTTCAAAGAACAGTTTTTTTGAAAATTCAAAAAAAAATATTAGATTTTTTAAAATTAAAAAAAAAACAATTTTTTCATAGTTTCCCAAAATCCTTTTTTTTTTTAATTTCCAAGGATTTTTTTTTTTAGAAATTTTCAAAGAAAAATTTGCCAAAGTGAATGTCATTTTTAACGCGGGTGGGTGTTGGCTGTGCCGCAGGAGATGAAGTTCGGGCGGCTGCTGGACGGCTCGGCCGGGTTCAGCGACTCGGACCTCAGCTTGCTGTCGTGGCTGCAGAGCATCCCGCCGGACACGTTCGCCGTCCCCTTCGAGCAGCGCACGCTCAACGTGGACGTGGAGCGGCTGGAGCGGCCGTCGCTGGAGACGTCCTGGACGGAGCACATGCTGGTGACGCCCATCAAGCCCAAGATGTTCCCGCACTCGGCGATGCCGCTGAGCCGGCCGCGGTCCGCCGCCGACATGATGACGCGGTCCCTGCTGCCGGGCCTCGGCCTCCCCCCGCTGTCCGGGACCCTGGGCCGCGTCAGCTCCGCCCTCATGACCCTGTCGACGGGCGACATCGGCATGGGCATGGCCGCGCGCGACGCCATGTCCCGGTCGTCGTTCGCCTCCTTCCACCTGACGGGCCACAAGAACAACAAGCTGATGAACACGTCGGTGGACCGGCTGTTCGAGACGGACGGGGACGTGTTCCTGAGCAGCAGCTACGGCGACTACCCGCTGCTGCCCGCCATCCAGGAGCTGCACCACGCCAACGCCACGTCCACGCCGAACAACAAGGGCGACGCGCCGCGGCCCGGGGAGGCGCGCGCCGGCGGCGGCGGCGGCACCAAGCCGTCCACCGTCAACTCGTCGGCCACCTCGACGCCCGAGCACCGCGGCCTCGGCGGCAGGGATTCGCCCGCCAACTCGCGGGGCTCGCGGCGCGACTCGCTGACGGACAAGCCCGCCGTGTTGCCGCCGGCCGCCGTCGGCCACCCGCAGCCGCCGCCCCCCGCGGCGCTGCAGGGCCTGCAGGGCCTCCAGCAGGGCCTGCAGGGCATCCACCCCGCGGCGGGCGCCGCCCAGCACCCGGGGCCGTCCGTCAGCCCCGGCGCCGCGTCCGAGACGAGCTACGACAGCGGCAACAACCTGCTGCAGGAGTACCAGCGGCAGAAGATGCGGTACCAGCAGGAGGCGGCCCTGGGCGCCAGCATGGCCGGCAGCCTGGCCAGGGACAACCGGCTCGCCGAGGAGAGGTCAGTAGTCCCGCGCACTCGGTGCTGTCGGCTGCGGCCAGGATGGCGTCATTGGCGTAGGCAGGCGGCGAGCACCGGACTGGGACTGGCCGGCGGGGTGGGCGCACTGCACCGGACTCGCGGCCCGGACAGCACGCCCACGTGGGCCCGCCGCGCCGCGCCGCGCCGCGCCACGCCCCTGCCGCAACACGGCTTGTACGGCAGGGACGGGACGCTGCCGCCTCAGACCTCGCCGCCCCTATCATAAATGCAGAGCAATCAATTGCGTCGCCGACTCGCGTAGCGTAGCACGTGGGACGATTCCGAAAAAATAAATAAATTGCAGATTTTTTTTTGTCACCCGAGAGGTTTCACTCTGTGACGCGCGGAAAGTGGCACTCTTTCTCTGTCTCTCTCTGTCTCTGGACGCGTCCCCGGCAACAACATCATCACCACCAACACGATCATCATCAGCATCTTCCGGTACCGTCTTTTAAATCCCCCCCGCGAGCCGCGCCGGCAAGAGAGGCGGGCCGAGCGCTCTTCCATGTGCGTCCGCAGCCCGGCCCGGTCTGGTCTGGTCATGGTGCGGCGCCGGAGCGTGACTGGAGCAGCCGGGGCGGGGCGGGGCGGGGCGGGGTCGGGGCATGGCGGGGCGGGCCGGGCGAGGCGGGAGGGGCGGGGCGGGGCGGGGCGGGGCGGGGCGGGGCGGGGCGGGGCGGGGCCCCCTCGCCAGCCTCGCGGGGGTCATCACCGCCGCCACCCCCACCTCGCCGTCCTCACCGGCACCGGAAGCTGAATCACTTTCGGCCGCGCGTCGCGTCGTCCTCGAATCCGCCGTTGTTCACCCCACCACCCGCGTCTCCGTCATGTAGTAGTGGCGGTAGTTGAAGTACTGGAGTCCGGCGACGACGGCGGACATTTAAATGTCGATTTGAGGTGGTCGGACTCTGATCGTCGTGGTGCACGTCGCGGGGGGTCCCCGGTGAGAGGCGCCGCCCGCGGGTCTCGCCGCCGCCGCGGTCCTGCCCTGTTGGGAACGGCACCGTGTCTTATCTTCCGCGTCGGGGCCCTCGGGGCGGAACCGGCGAGGCGGGCAGGAGCCGACGGCGTGGTGCTGCTGCCGGCGGCCGCCTCCTGTGGCCGCCGCCCGGCCCCGGCAGCACGGCCCCGGCCGAACGATGCGCGCCGCCGACACTTCCTTTCCTTTCGCATCGGGGACGCGCCGGCATTTCCTCCCGTTTTGGGACCGCCCGGCCGGCCGCGGCGAGAGACAGAGACAGAGAGCAAGCGAGAGAGAGAGAGAGAGAGAGAGAGAGAGAGAGAGAGAGAGGGGGGGGGGGGGGGGGTGCTCGTTAAGAAGACAGAAGGTGGCCGGCGCTGTGAGTCAGCTGGCGCCCCGCTGTACTCCTGGGACGGACATACCCCTCTCGGTGCGTCGGCCGATTCCGTTTAGCTCCGTCTCTGTCGCACGCGTCGGGTGCTCCGTAAGGGAGCGACAGAGACAGTGTTGTCCGGAGTGGCCCCGCCGGTAGGGCCGACTCCGTGTGCTTTGTGCGGCCAAGCGGCGGTCACGGTGCGCCGCCGTGCGCGTGCGCGCGCGCGCGCGTCAGTGCACACACACGCGCACACACGCACGCACACACACACACACACACACACACGGGCGCACTCACACACACACGTGTGTGTGTGTGTGTGTAATGCGTGATGTGGCGCCATTATCGCAGGCAGCCTGTCGACATGTGGAGGAGGACGGGTCTACTCCAGACTAGAGGGTGCGGGGCGGAAGAGAGAGAGAGAGAGAGGGAGGGAGAGAGGGGGAGAGTGAGAGAGAGAGAGATATAGAGCGAGAGGAAAAAAAATGGATTTTGCGGACCGTGTTAACCGTATATACTGAAGTTTGAATAATTTATGTTGTAACTCAGCTGCACGTGAGTGTGTGTGTGTGTGTGCGCGCGCGCGTGTTATTTTATTTTATTTTTAAAAATCGCGTTACACTCGCGATGTGCAGGGGGTGCCGCGTCATTATGATTATTAATACGATTAAAAACTGACGCCGCGCGGCCGTTGTGCGTCTGTATTAATTGTGATGGTTTAATTGTAATAATGTAATAAGGAGAAGAACACGCGGGCGGCCCGAAAAAAAAAGGGAAATGGCCGGGCGCGTGCGGTGCTGCTGCTGCTACGAAAGTCCAAATCGGGACCGCAGGGAGGGGGGGGGGGAGGCGCCGGGCAGCCTCTGGCTGGGGAGGGTCCGGGCGCCTCCAGCGGTGTCCGGGGCACACGTATGCCCATGTCCGCGGCGCCCGGCGGCCCCGGCGGACCCCGCGGCCCCGCGGAACTGGCTACACCGCGGGACCTGCCGTGGCCGCCGCCGTGGCCGTGGACATGGCGGGGCCCCTCCTCTATATAGGTCAAGAAAGAAAACAAGTAGTGAGAAAAAAATATCGGGGGATTTTTTTTTTTGAATTCCCTCCTGTGGAAGATTATTGATTTATTAACATGGGGTGGTCGGGCGTTACGTGGTTTCTGGACCCCCCCTCTCTCTCTCTCTCTCCTCCCTCCCTCCCCTCTCTCCCTCTCTCTCCTTCCCCCTCGCAGAGGACCGGACCAGTACGTCACGCGGCTAGAAACCTCGGCGCCGTCCGGTGTCACTAATTTGAAGGGTGTCCTGCCGCCGGCTGGACAGTCGTCGTGCCGGACCGGAGAGAGAGAGAGAGAGAGAGAGAGAGAGAGAGAGAGAGAGAGAGGACCTTTCACTCGCGACACACGCCTCCCGCGGTGTCACTCGACTCCCGGCGCGGCTCCGGCTCACACGTCCTCAGCAGCATCCTTCATCATCATCATCATCATCATCATATGATCGTCGTGTACTCATCTGATCGTGTGTGTGTGTGTGTGTGTGTCGGGCAGGGGGCTGCCGTCGGCGAGGGTCCACGGACGGTCCACGGCCGCCAGCTCCACCACGTCGGGCATCTCCATGAACGGCGACTCTATCATGTAAGTAGCGAGTACCAAAGTGCACTACAGAAAAAAAGTACTTACAAAAAAAATATATTAATCATTTATATTTTTCTGTTTTTTGAAATCCCCGGCTTTTATTTTTCTGTCGCAGAAGTCAACCCTCCACCCTATCCTGTGATCAAGACCAAAGCCACTACGATACAGTCAAGGTGAGTGAGTGCATGTCGTGCCGGGCGTTGAGGTCTCCCCGTGACTGTCTCCCCGTGAATGTCTCCCCGTGACTGTCTCCCCTGGGTTCGAGCCCGGTCTCCTCGCCGTCTTTTGCTCGGTGACGCCGCTGTCTCCCTGCTGGCGTTGGTCCCCCCGCGGGGCGAAGGCGTTCTCTCGCGGCGCTCTGCCCGCCGCCGCCGCCCACGCACGGCTGCGCCCTCCCGCCTGCGGGCTCTCATTGGTCGGTCAGGGCTGCCGTCTCTCTCTCTCTCTCTCTCTCTCTCTCTCTCTCACAGTGCCAGGAGCTTCTGTCTGTTTGTGGCGTGGCGTCGACGACGCACCCAACCCTTGTTATGTGCTACCGACTAATTTCCGGTGACTCCTCCCGTGGGTCTGTGCGGAGACCGCGGGGGGTCCTGCTGGAGAGAGAGAGAGAGAGAGAGAGAGAGAGAGAGAGAGAGAGAGAGAGAGGGGGGGGGGGGGGGAGAGAGGGAAGCGCCTGCCGGGTAGGCAGTCTCGACACAGCGGTACGCACGGGTGTCGTGCGGGCTGGCCTACCCCGACATTCGCAGGCGCTAGGCATAGAGAGAGAGGGAAGAGGTCCCGTCCGCGGGGGGTATAGTCGTGCTGCCGGCGGCGTGGAGTAGCGACCGCGTCGAGGCGGCCGATACTCTCTCTCCGCGGATACCCCCCGCGGACTGCCCCTCCCGCGTCACGCGTCTCTCTGTCGCTACTCCACGACGCACGCGAGCGCGGCGGCGGCGGTAGCAGTTTGGACGGAGTCTCTCCGGCCCCTCTCTGTGCCCCGCGAGCGCGCGTCCGACTACTGAACGAGAGAGAGAGAGAGAGAGAGAGAGAGAGAGAGAGAGACCCGTGCCGCGGCGGTGATAGTCCAGTTCGCCCACGGCCCCCTCTACGTGTGTGTGTGTGTGTGTGTGTGTGTGTGTGTGTGTGTGTGTGTTGTGTCGCCCCCACGTGGCTCTGCACGCTCGCGGCGCACAGTGTGGAGTATTACTTCCCGATTGTTTGCGCCGGCGGCGGCGGGCATTTGGAAGGTGTGGCTGCTGCCGCCGCCGCCGCCGCCGCCGATTCTGGTCTCGTCGATTCTAAACTCGATGATGATGATGATGGTGATGACGTTGTTGTCGTCCGGTAGCGCGCAGGCGCGGCAGCAGGGCAACAAGGTGGTGCGCCCACACACACACACACCGGCTTAAAAAAAATTATTATTATAAAAATAAAATAAATGAAAAAATAAATGAGCGCGCGAAATTTAAAATGCGCCGCGTGTGTGTTCGATGTACGCTGCAGTGCACAGTGCAGCAGTCGCGTGCCGGCACACACACACACACACACACACACACGTCGTTTCGGTCACGATTGCTTGTTTGACGCGCGTGTCGCAATAAAAAAAAACGGACACTTCTCTCTCTATACTCTACTCTTCGGCGTGATGGAGACGTAAAGGCGCCCGTCTGTCTGTTTGTGTGTCTGTCTGTGTGTCTGTCTGTCTGTCCGTCTGTCTGTCAGTGTGCTGTAATGTCATAAAGGGTACGATCATCCTCGTGGCTCGGTGCAACAAGTTGTTGGCGTGGCGGCGTGGCGGGGCGTGCCGCCGCCGCTACTGCTGCTCTTGTTGTGCCCCGTCTTCGGCACGGCGTCGGCGGTCGCTTGACGGTTTATCATCGGAGCGACCGCCTCTATGCCTCCTCCTGCTCTCTGTGTGACCTGCAGCCTGCCGGCTGGGCGTGTTCGGTGTCCTTGGGGGGCGCGGCCGTGGCCGTGGCAGTCGGGGGGGGGGGGGGGGGGGGGGGGGGGGGGTGCGTGGGTGCAAGTTGTGATGCCCCACGTCGGCGTCGTCGGTCATGGCGCTGTCGGGCGCTGCGCACATTGGCCGCCTCCTCTCCTCCTCCTCCTCCTCCTCCTCCTCCTCCTCCTCCTCCTCCGCCCCCTCCCCCTCCCCCTCCTCTTCGCCACTCTCATCTCATCTTTTCAAAGTCAACTCCACGGTAGCTTTATAGCTCCGGGGAGGAGTGACGGCTCAGCAGGTGGCGGCCCGTATCTGGACACGGCGCGTGGCGTTTGTTGTATTCGGACGACGACGCCGAGAGAGAGAGAGAGAGAGAGAGAGAGAGAGAGAGAGAGAGAGAGAGAGAGAGAGAGAGAGAGAGAAACGCGGAGGAAGAGAGACAGGTAGACTCTGGGAGAGAAAATTTAATTGAAAGAGTTCGCCCGACGAGTTGGCAATATCTGCTGCGTGTTTCGCCCCGTTTTCTTCGCGGTTGGCACGCCCGGCAGCCTGTGCTGCTGCTGGCTGTAAGGCGGTCGCCTTGTCATCGACGACCGTTTGGCTGATCGCTGTTTAAGCGGCGCCGTTGGCACCCGCTCTGAGAGGGTGAATAAGCGTGGACGGCGCTTATTTGCACTCTCGCTCTCTCGCCTCGCCGCCCGCGACTCGTTGAGCGGTGGCGTTTTCATTAAATCGCACGGCCAACCGACGAGAGGCATTTGACAATCGCAGTGTAAGAGAGAGAGGCCCTGCCGGGCAACCCCCGGCGGCATCTCTCTTGCACTGACGCAGTCATATGCGACGTCCTACGCGTGTCTCTCTCGCACTTACGGCAGACGGACCGGCCAACTGGATCGGAAGGGGGCGGCGTGCCGAGGAGCGCAGCCTGCTGAAAGTCGCCCAAACATTCCACCGCCGCCGCGCCCGAATCCGGAGAGCCGTCTGTCGTCTGTTTGTTTGTTTGTCTGTTTGCCTGTCTTTTCACAAGGATTCCCGGATGTTTCGGCCGCGACTGTTTCCGGGCGACCCGATACGAGGGAGGGAAGGCCGGCTTAGCCAGGATGACAAAGTTTTCTGAAAAAATAGGAAACAAAATTAGTCTGAATGTATATAGCCTCGGTATGAACGTCCGCGTTTCCTTCCGCGGATGTTTAAGTATACGGATAGAAGAAGGGAGGCGAGGAGGGGGAGGGTCCGGACGGGGCTGCTGCTGCTGCTGCTGCCGCCGGCAGACTGGCTGACTTGTGCGCCTCAATTCTTTTGTACCCGCGCGCGGCAAGCCTTCAATTTAAAGTGGGTCTCTCCCACGCGCGCGGCACGGCGCCGCCCCGCTCCGCTCTGCTCTCCCCGATGGCCATCGCGGCAGAGGCGCGCGTTTTAGGCCGCTCGATAATTTCAGAGCAGACGACGACGTGGAGGAGCTGCGGGATTGGCGGCGGCAGGGCGGCGACGTGGGCTCGACCCCGCGGCGGGCCAATCGGAGCGGCGCAGGGGAGGAATGAGCGCGCGGCGTATACCCACCGCACCGCCTTATTCGCAGTCATCATTTTCGTCGTTTTGGCGCGGGCTGTATATACGACGGCGGCTCTCGGCGTGGTTTACATGGGCGTTTATTCTGCGATTAATTTAGATGATAAACAAGTGGAGCGCTGCCGCCGCTTTGTCTATTTTTCTATTTCGATTTGTTCGCGCGCCTGCCGACGTGCTGGCTGCTGGCTGTCGTGTGGGCAAGTTAGACGGCGACGGAACACTGTGTTGTATATGTCTATGTGTATTCGCAGTCGATCTGTCTGTCTCTCTCCTTCACAGAGCCGTCAGTCAGTCAGTCGCCGTCGCGGGCGGCAGGTGCGTCGTGATCTGAGAACATTTGTCTGCTCCGCGTAGCGCGCACTGCTGGCATAAAAAATAGAATGTGAAAGAAAAATAGAGAAAAAAATTGAGACTTAAAATTGTGAGTGAAAAATATTTTGATGGAAAAGATTTGAGAGTCAAAGTTTGGGTGGAAAATAAAATTTTAAGAGAAAAAGAATTTGGAGTAATTTCTGATCGATGACAAGAAAACCCGCTGAAAGGGTGGGAAATTAAGGGTACTTCAATCTGCAATTTTCTAGAAAATAAAAATTAAAAATATTTTTGTCGGGGACGAAATATGGGCCCGGCGGCTGCGGGCGGTGATATATTCCTTTGCCGAGGACTGACAGACACACGAGGAGACTTGGACGCGGCGGCCGTGGCGGCGGCCGTGTTGGGCTGTACCGCTTTGGCGCCACCCCGGCGGCAGCCGCGGCGGCCGCGGCGGCCACGTGACTCGGATTCCGACGCGGGCCTCGGCGCCACACAGCCTTATTGATGGGGCCCGCGGAACAGGAGCGCGGCGGAGGCCGTCGCAGCGGTGGCCGTCCCTGGCCGTGGTGCTCTGAACGAGGCCGTCGCCGTCGCGGGATTTGTGTACCGCGCAGAAGCCCCGCGAGTGAGTCGTTTGTTGTCGCAGCCGCGACAGTTCCGACACGCGCCAACTCCGTATCCGGAGGAAATAAATCTTTGACCGGTCAATTCTATCCAATTTTTTTTTTTCCCCCGTACCTCCACCTGGAGTCGAACCTGCTCCGCGTGACGTCCACGCTGCCGCCACCCACTCCACTAGACTTGACAGTCGCTGGCGACGTGCACAATGCGATTATGTGTCGTGTTAACGAATGCGTGCGCTGTGCGGCGGTGCGGTGTGCCATGAGAGATAGGCATCGGGGAAACGGGACTCGGCGGCGCCTCGGCCTCTCACGGCGTCGCGGGGACAGCGGGCGGCGCTTTGACGCTCTCGTGCGCAGTTTGACCCCGCGCACTTTGCATCTCTGTCTCTCGCTCTCTCTACCGCTCCTGCCTTTTTTTTTAAATATCGCTATCTCACTTTGGTCACGCGGTGCCTTGTCAACGCGTCCTGCGAGTAGTTTCGCACAAGACTAGTAATTCACACGGACCGCTGCGGGGTTGTCATCTCTCTCTCTCTACGTGTCTCTCTTTCTCTCTCCCTCCCCTGTCGGTGTATCTTATTTATTCATCTCGGGGAGTATATAACGACTTTCCCCCACACGTCAGCAAGTGGTGTGTGCAAAGCATTTTGTGACTCTTGGCTCTGCGCGTGTCGCGCTGTCTCCCTCTATCTTTCCTTGCTGCTTGCTTGTCCTGCTTGTCTGTCTTTTTTCCTCCTCTTGTCTCCCGCCGTTTCCTTCTACGCGACCGCTTCGCTAGCCAAAGCCCGGCCGGGTCGTCTTAAAGAGCAGGTAACCGCAGCCTGACATGACCACGGCGCACGCCCCCTCGCGGCTCACACTGCCAAAGGGAGGACCATCCGCACGCTCGAAAAATTTTATTTTATTTTATTTTTCTTTGAAGAAAGGCTCTGTTATCGCGTTGTTTTTTTCCCTTTTTTTCTTTTCTTTTTCTTTCTTCTCTAGTTTGTCATGACGAGGGCCCCGCCGCCGGGCACTCGCCGTTGATGGCTCTAAAGTGTATGCGGGGAGCGCCACGGTTTTTAGTGGGCGTTGCGCGCCTTCTCCAGACTTCTCCAGACTTCTCCAGACTTCTCCAGACTCTCCTCCGCGGTCCATTTTTCTGCCGCTTCATCCTCTGAGGAAGAGAGAGAGAGAGAGAGAGAGAGAGAGAGAGAGAGAGAGAGAGAGAGAAAGAAGTGCGAGCGTAGTATGCGAAAATAATAGAGGAGCAGGGGGGGGGGGACGAGCTTCCCTCGACGCCCCCCTGGTGGCCACCTCGCTGTCAACACCGCGCGGCGCCCGAAGCACGTCGTCAATCAATCAATTCTGCAATACGTTGCCGTGTCAGAACGTGACTGCCTTTGTTTCGGATACAGCAATACAGGGTGGTGGATCGTCGCTTTTTAAGGGCAATCGAGGTCAGCTTTTTTAATTTTTTTAGGGAAATGAAATGATAAACTTTTTTTTTTTTGCGGTGTTGCACCGCGTTAGGTAAGCCGTGGGAACGTTGTCACCCACACTTTCGGTATACAGCCTACCCGGTCGGTACGCGGCGGTACAGTCAACCGTGTAAAGTGAAGCCCACTGATGCGTGCGGCCGCCGCCCCCTGCCACGCCCCCTGCCCCCTCCCCCCGTGAGCGCGCGGCAGAGTGGACGGACGTGTCGCGGCCGCGGCCTGTTTTAGTTTCGGATTATTGGGAAACGGTGTTCGAATTTGGCGCCCGCGAGACGCGATGATTGCGGCGTGGGCGGCGACGGCGACGACGGGAGGCGGCCTTTTAGGACGTTTTCGCAGCGGCGCGGGAACTTTTCAAAATATAAGCGGCCGGGGGCGGAGGCCTTCTGCTGCGAATTCCGTATTTGCCGCTGCTCTGGCCCGCCTATCGAAGCGCCAGGAATCCGGGGTTACGCATTGACTTACCCTCCCCCGGTTCGATTCGTGACTCTAAGCGTCTGAAATCGATTTTTCCTGGCAAAAATTGTGTTGGTTTTATGAAATCTTCAGAACGAAGTTTGAAGTGCGATATTTATTTTTCCGTAATTCACGGGGGAAAACAAAAAAAATGGTGGATTCTGGATTTGGACATAAGCAGGTCCGCTCGCGGGGTCAACCGGTAATTTATTCAAAATTATGCAAAGGCGTTAATTATTGAGGAGGGCTTATCGTGTCGCGTGCGGATTCGCCTCGTTGTCCAGTTGACTGCTTTGATTATTTCCAACGACGCTGTCAGAAGGCACCAAATATTTTTTTTTTGGCAGTCTTGGTTTATGTACATTCAGCTATTGACTAACTGGAGAAAAAAGGGTTGGTGAGGAAAATTTTCTTCCACGAATTCTATAAGATTTTTATTTTTGTTCAATTTTTTTTTAGAGTCGTTAACGTTTGCGATATGACCCTTATGTCTTTATCTTCCTTGGGCGGCGCACCTACCTCATTACACCTATATTGCGATGTGATTTTTTTTTTAGCTCCTTGATGATGCGCGCGCAAAGGCTCGGCGCGGTGGTGGTGGTGGTGGTGGTGGTGGTGGTGGTGGTGGTGGTGGGGTGGTGGTGGTGGTGGGACCGCAGGCAAGCAGGCAGGCCAAGCCGGGCCAGGCGCCGACCGCCCTAATATGGCCCGCTCAAGGAGCCAACAGCGGCGGCGGCAGCGGCAGCGGCAGCAGCGGCAGCGTGTGTCTGGTACGACTGACGTGCCGCCGCCGCCGCCGCCGCCGCCGCCGCCGCTCTGCAAGCTGCACGCGCGCGGCGCACCTCGCGTTGCCGTGTATAATTGCATCAGATAATCCATTCATAAAAATAAAAATATGTCCGCGGTCGCTCGTGAAACTTTAAAAGTTTCTTTTTTTGGTGCCTTGTCGAAGATTTCTGGACGTATAGCGGCTTGCTATAGTAAAGTCAAAAATCAAAGATTTTTTTTTGTAAAAAAAAAATTGATGGATTTGAACCCGAGGCCGCCGGTCCCTTCACCGACGCACGTCCCGCATCGATCCCTTCTCCTTCGTCTCGCCCCGCGTTAAATCACTTTCACACCTGCTCCCGTCCCGTCACGTGCGGCGCGACTTAATCACAGTAATGGACATTTTCGTTCCACCCGCGACGTATGTTTTACGACCAGCAGGTTGTTTATGTGTGTGTGTTGGTGTGTGTGTGTGAGAGAGAGAGAGAGAGAGAGAGAGAGAGAGAGAGAGGGAGGGAGAGAGGGAGGGAGAGAGAGAGAAGTCTTAGAGAAAGATAATGAAAATGTTTGTGTCGTCTGCTTCGCCAGCAGCGCCGTGTGTGAGGCGAGAGACGCGAAGCAGAATGGGGGGAGGCAACCACCGGGCTGCAGCGGCGGCGGCGGCGGCGGTGGAGGCGGGATGACAATGGTCGCGAAGGCGTTGAAAATGAGACAGGACTGCGGCACTGCCGGCGGTTCCTGACGTCCTGGGAGACTCCCCCCCCCCCCTACTGCACCGCCACCACCCTCCCTGCTGTGTGTGTGTGTGTGTGTGTGTGTGTGTGTGCGTGTGCTCCGATCGCGGAACTAACTCAAAAAGCGTGAGGCGCAAAGGTACAGAAGATTATCCGCGCAGCGATGCGTCCGCCGCACTTGTCGCCTCTCTCTCTCTCTCTCTCTCTCTCTCCCTCTCTCTCATGCACACGACGACACGCGGTGCGGTGGCCGCGGCCGCGGACCGGCCGGCCTGGACGGTCACGTAGTTGGCCCACCATCCCCTTTCCCTACTTGGGCCCCTTTCACTCTGGACATGTTTTTTTTTTTTAATTTAATGCAAAATTTAAAATATTTGAAATGTTTTTTTTTTGTGTGGCGACTTTTAAATACAAAAAAAAGGGCTTCACGTGAGAGTCAGAGGGCACGCTACACGCACCGGGCGGGTGAGTTGAGGAGGGCGGTGCGGCGTGGAACAGCGGCTCCCCGCCTGGGGGCGCCTGGCAGGTAGGCAGCGCCTGCTCTCGGGCGCACGCCTGCGGTGCGGGCTGCCTATCCCCGGCATCACAGGCGCTCCGCTGTGCTCCGCTGTGCTCCGTTGCCGGCTGCTCCGCAGAGGCAGATGGCATTGCACGGCCGCGGCTGCCGCGGGGGGCCTTGCATTCTCTGGCTGCTCGCTCGCTCCCCGCCGGGTTGTCGGCAGCCCCGGCCGCGGGTACCCTTGGCGGGATCAGCTGCTCGGCTGCTGCTGCTCTTGTTGTTGTCGCCGTCGCTTGTTGTTGTTGTTGTCGTGTGCACCGCGACGACGTGCTGCGTCGTGGCGGGGGCAGCGGCGGCGGGCTCGGTGGGGGCGTGGTGCCCCGCGTCTGTACAGAGAGAGAGAGGGAGGGGAGGGGGCAGAGGGGGCGTGCGAGCGAGTGAGTCAGTGGTGCGGGCCGCGCCGCTGGGGGGCCGGTAGGGCCGTGCCGTGCCGGGTGTCCGCGGCCACCCGCCGCCGCCGCCTGCTCAGTAGTCCTCGCGCCGCGGTCGCCTCCGCATGTGTCCCGCTGCGCGCCGCAGAAGCAGAAGTGAGCCTCGATCGCCATGGCGAGCACGGCGGCCGCCGTCAAGCGGCTGGACGCGCTGTTCCGCGACGTCCGCGTCTCGGACGATGACGACGGCGGCCTCGGCGTGGGCGCGGTGCCGTCCCCGCGCCGCCCCTCGTTCGAGCCGGTGCAGGTGACGGTGGAGCTGTCCGCGGACCGCAACTGCGACGTGCACGGCCTGCACCAGCACGGCGGCGGCCGCCGGGGGTCGCTGGGCAACATCTTGCGGACGCGGCGTAACTCCGTGAGCCCGCGCCGGGACTCGGTGCCGCACACCACGTACCTGACGCGGCGCCGCGACTCGATCGGCGGCCTCGGCAGCCTGTCGCCGCTGCCCAAGGAGTCGCTGGACCACCCCAGCGCCTTCCCGACCACGCTGCGCCGCGAGTCGACGGCCGGCGGCGTCCTGGCGCCGCGGCCGGGCCTCCCCGGCGACGCCGGCAAGCGCCGCTTCTCCACCGACTCGCTCGACGGCCGCCGCAACTCGTGGGACCCGAGCCGGCGCGGCTCGTCGTCCAGCTCGGGCGGCTGGGACGACCCCCTGTGGGAGGAGCGCGCCGCCGACGTCAAGGTACACGTCGCCGTCGTTGTCGTCGCGGTGGAGGCGGTGACTCACTCGGTGCGCGCGCTCTGAGTCAGAGCCTCGGTGCACCGCGAGAGGTTCGCGCCGTCGTGCCGCGCCTCGTCGGCCGAAACTATGTCGTGCTGATAAAGCCAACCGCGAGCAGCTACAGTATTATACGTCTTTCCAGCATTTCTCTGTGTGTGTGTGTGTGTGTGTGTGTGTGTGTTATTTCCGTCACGCGGGTGCACACCGTGTCATGGCTGTGGCCCCCCTGGCGGCCCCGGCGGCCCCTATGGCACCTCGCGTCGCGCTCTGTTTCGGCCCGAGGCGTCCAAGGCAGGGCGGCGGCACGGCGGCGGCGGCATCTGCGCTGCTGCTGGGGGGGTCATGGAGTTGACGGGCACCGCTGGCTGTGTGGTGGTTCGCGGGGGGTCCGCCCTGCTGCGGGGCTCTCGCGACGTCGCGGGGCGTGACACTGAACCGCACACACACACACACACACACACACACACACACACACACTTCGGGGAGGGTGTGATATAGATATACGTAAGCACCGTCACGCGAGAGGACGATAAAAAGAAAGTGTACGTCCGGTGGGCGGCTTCCCTCCTCAAATATACGTTGCCCCCTCCCACTCCCCCGAAACTCCCTGCCGTGTGTGTGTGTGTGTGTGTGTGTGTCGATGGCTCTGGCTCGAGTCCACAGGTCAGGGTCACACGCACACACACACACACACGTCGATGATGATGACGTTGACGTGCGGCAGACAGCCGCCGGCGGGGCTCGCGTGACGAAGTCCGTGCGCCGAAGGAGAATATGGGCGCGCGTCACGCGTGACTAACACGCGTGACGTGTCACTGTGTGTCACAGTGTGTCACGATCGGTGGGCTCCAGCTTTCAAAAAAATATATTGATCCCGAAAAATGAAATTAAAAAAAAAACTGTTATATTATTTTTTTTAAATTATTGGGTTGTTTTCCCGACGTGAGCATCGTTTAATCCAAAAGAAAATGGCTGGTTTAATGCTTGTGTATTTTCATCATATCCGGGGGGCGCGTGTTGTGTAACAGACTTTAATTGTCTGCGCGGTATTCGGATTGATGGTTTGGTTCGTAACGTCGGAATTCCGCGGGCGACTAGTTTGGCGCGCTCGGCGCCTGCTTGCTGCCTGCTTGCTGCCTGCTTGCTGGCGGCGCCGTGTGCTGCTGAGGCGGCAGCGTGTGGTGCTCCCTATAAGGCCGTGGGCTGCGCCGCCCTCCCCCCGCCCCCTCCCCGCCCCCTCCCCGCTCCCTCCTCCCCCCCCCCCCCCCCTCCGCGAGGGGAACAACATTGTGTGCGATGGCGGGAAAAAAAAAGAAGAGAAGCGAGGAGCTTTCGACTGGCCGTGTGCCCTCCTCTCCGGGCTGCTCTTAATTCGTGTGAACTGAGTCACTATCTCTCCACAAGCCCCATATTCTTCTCTCTTTATTCCAATTTCTTTTTCTGTATTTCATGTTTCATGACGCGTACCGTGTGTGTTTTTGTTGTGGTGTTGTTGTTGTTGTTGCATGTGGCGTGTTTGGGAGAGTATTATATGCGTGGTCATTCCCGCCCTCTCGGGCCGCGGACGCGGGGTGAGGCATTTCTTTTTACCCGGTGTGTGTGTGTGTGTGTGTGTGTGTGTGTGTGTGTGTGTGTGTGTGTGTGTGTGTGGGCCTTGTGGCGGTGCGCGCGGTCCCCGCTTGCCAAGAGGAAGTCAAGCGGTGTCCCTTACGTCCTCTGTGGGTGCGACAGAGACGCCCCATTTGACGGTGCTTCGGCATCCTTCTCCTATGCACTTACCGCATGGCGTCTCTCTCTCTCTCTCTCTCTCTCTCTCTCTCTCTCTCTCTCTCTCTCTCTCTCTGCACCGCTTGTGTCCAGTCGCAGCTTCGCCGCTTCGACTTTCGCTTGAGCTGCGGCGGCCACTCTGCCCGCGCCCGATGGTCCGCGGTGGGGGCCGCCGCATGTCCCCGGCAGCGGGTCATGCCACGCGGTGCAGCGTCTGCGAGGAGGAGGAGGAGGAGGAGGAGGAGGAGGAGGAGGAGGAGGAGGAGGAGGAGGAGGAGGAGGAGGAGGAGGAGGAGGAGGAGGAATAATAAATGCACAGAGAGCCGCCCCGAAACGCGCGCGCGCGCGCCCGCCGCTGCCGTGTGGTACTTTCTCCGAAGGCAATAAGGAAGGACTCTTGCCGCTATGCCGCTCGGGCAGGTGAGGCACCGCCGGCCTGCCTACCCTCCAGGCGCCGCGTACAGCCCCGTGGGAGCCGCCAAGGAGGGACCTTTTGGGGGCCACCAAGACCGGTAGCGGGAGCCTCGACTCGTGGTGCGATAAATGTCAGAGCCCGACACACACACACACACACACACACAGTAAGCCTACTAGTAAGACTACTGCGAGCCTAGAATTATTTTTATTTTTTTATTTTTTTTTTTGCTGTGGAAGTTGGGTGCGATTGGCGGCCCGTTCCGTTGGTATTAGCGCACCCACACACGACGGTGTCCTATCAGCCGCGCCGCAGGGGGGCGGGGCAGCTCCTGCCTGTCTCTTCCCCCCCGGCGGCGGCGGCGGCGGCGTCCGTTTATACACATTGCGTCACGATCAGTGAAAGTGGCAAAGTCGCTGGCGTGTCTTGTTGTTTTTGTGTGCTGGGGACCCTCTCCCGTCCCCCCCCAACCTGTTGCTGCTGCTGTTGGAGTGTCCACCGCTGCCGGCCTGCGGCGGTGTCCGAGTACATGATTGGGTGTGTCGTTTTCAGCGCACCTTGTCAGAGTGGTGCTAACACCGTGACCCGCGCCGTTTAGTATTTTTTTTTTCAGTCTCTCCGTCTCTCTCCCTCCCTCCCCCCTCTCTGTCTCTCTCTCTTTCCGTGAGGTGGGACCAACGGAGCGGCTTGCGCCTCTACACAGAAGCGCTCTGACTGACTGAGTGAGGGAGGTGTTTCGGGGGAACGGCACGGCGATGACTGACTCGCTGCTGTTTTAGTTTTCTGGCGCGCCTCGCGGCACAGAGTCCTATAGTGTTCCCACGAGAGAGAGAGAGAGAGAGAGAGAGAGAGAGAGAGAGAGAGAGAGACTCGACCTTTGGTCCCTCCCCCCTCTCTCTCCCTCTCACGCCGCGGTGCAAACAGAAACTGCTCCGCGTCTCTGCCTGCTTCAAGTGCGCTCCTCTTTGCTTTTACGATCCATGAAGCCGAGATGCAAGGAGGAGTGTGTGCACCATTGGAGGGAGAGAGGGAGGGAGGGAGGGAGGGAAGAGGCAGCCGGAGGATGCGGGCCCGCGTATGATTTACGGCCGCGGTTTGAAAATGCCATTCACATCGGCGCGCGGCCGACACGTGAAGTGACTCTCTGCCGGCCGGTCGGCAGAGATAATTTTTTTTCTTAGCGTCTCTCTGCGCCGTGTCGCGTCTTCTGATGCGTATCATCGCCTCTGTCTTTGCTTTGTGCACGCACACACACGCGCACACGAAGGACAGGCGTGTGTGCAGCGGCACATGTGTGTGTGCGTGTGTGTGTGTAGGTGGTGATAATTATTGTCTCGGTATCGTCGGCCCGTTTCCAAGCCGCTCCTGCCACTGCTGCCCACACCTCCCCATCCGCCTGCTCGCCAGGAATGCAGATAGCGACAGGGGCCGTCTGCTTCCTCACAAACACACAACACACACACACACACACACACACACACACACACACACACACACACACACGCACACTAGAAAAAAAAATGAAAAAAAAAAACTTGCGGCAGCCATGCACGCCCGCCAGCCGCAGGCTTGACAACCCGCTGGACACCGACGCGTGCGGGCTGCCTACCCGGCGGTCTGCAGGCGCTCTGTGGTGGACTGCTTCTCTCTCTCTCTCTCCCTCTCTCTCTCTCTCTCTCTCTCTATACCCCGCCCCCGGCGGCGTGGCGTAGTGCGCTGGGCGGACCGTCTGGACCGGACTGACCACTGACCGTCTCGTCGTCCGGTCCTCGCGCGGCGATACCCCGCGCTCCGTGGCCTTTTCAACAGCACGCCGCCGCCGGGGGGTCTCGCCGCGCCTTGCCGTCGGCGGCGCTACTCCGTGCTGCCGCTGCTGCTGCGGTCTCCCCTCCACCTTCCTCCTCCTCCTCTCTGCTTCTTTCTCCTTTCCATTTTTCCTCCCGGGGGCGCTGCGCGGATCAGCTGTTCGGGTTCGTCCACCTCTGTCTCCCCCCCCCCCCTCCGTGCCGCGTGGCCGCGCGCGGAAACGCCGATCGCGGCGAGCTCCAACAGCGATTATTATTGCTGGTGCATAAGTCATGCCCGTTTCCCCCTCGCCGCCCCCCTTTTTTCCCCGCTTCCTCGTTTCGTTGGCGACATCGTCGCTGCCGCCGCCGGCGTTGTTGTCGCTTTCCCGGTGGCCGTGGTCCCCTCGCCGTCGCGAACCCCGTCCTCGTCGCCATGGTCCCCGTCCAGCCGCCGCCGCTGCAACATCTTCGACGTCTGATCCGCTTGGCCAACGCCTCTGCCGCCGCCGGCCCCAACTTTCCCGATGCCGGACCGCTGGGCCGCTGGACTCTGCCCGGCGCCGCCTGCCCTCTGAACCCTCCCTGCTGCCGGGCAGAGGCCCCCGTCCACGCGCGTCCCCCCGCCGTCACGACGTAATTCGGCGGGCGTTTCGATCGTCTGGAAAAGGACGCAGTTCCTGCGGGGGGTCCTGCGGGGGTCCTGCGGGGGTCCTGCGGGGGTCCTGCGGGGGTCCTGCGGGGGCCTGCGGGGGTCCTGCGGGGGGTCCTGGGAGGTCCTGCGGGGGGCGGGGGGCGGGGTCCTGCGGGGGTCCTGGGGGGTCCTGCGGCGGGGTCGGGGGTCTGCGGCGGCATGCCGGGCCGGGCGGGGGGGGGGGGGGGGCAGGAGTATGGGCAAGGTCGCTGCGGCGGCATGCCGGGCCGCGTCTGCCCGCTCTCTCCACGCTGCTCGACTGGACGAAGAGAAACGTGAGGAAACGAGAGAGGGGAGAGAGAGAGAGCGAGGGAGAGAGAGAGAGAGAGAGAGAGAGAGAGAGAGAGAGAGAGAGAGAGAGAGAGAGAGCGCGCCGCTGCGGTCAGGCTGTTGATGTTTCTGCAGCCCGACAACGTAACTTGCTCTCCAAAGTTTTCACTGCGGCTTTTGGCCTGTCGCTTGGCCCCTCCCTTGACCCTCCCTCCGCTGCGTGCGCGCGCGCGCGAGACAGACGGACGGACAGCGCACGCACACACACACACACACACACACACACACGCTTCGTCTGTAATTAAATTCACGTGAACGAGTTTCTCGAATTTTTTTTTTCAAAGTTGTTAATTGTGGTAGTTATGTCGGCATCAAGACGTTGACAACCCTTTTTAAAAAAAATCAACGAATAATAATCCTCTCCCCATCCCCTTCCAAAAAAAAAGTTGACGCTCGGAATTTTTTTTATCGGCACACTGCCATTTTTATTTCGTACGCAAAGACGACATCATTTTCCTCCCCTCTCCGAAAAAAAAATAATGCACGCGCGAAGAGGTCCGCGATGTAAAGTGGGTCCGCGGGTCCGCGGCCCCGCAGCGGAGTGAGAGCGGCGGCGGCGGCGGCGTCACCGTGATGGCCGTCCTCGTGGTCCCCGTCGTGTCCGCCGCTGACGCCGTCCTCGTCGAGGCGAGGACGGCGGAGCAGAGCGCTGCCGCCGCCGCCGCCGCTGTAAGTGCGGAGGGAAACTCTCGGCGGCGGCGGCCGGGAGATGCGTGGAGCCGCCGCCGCCGCCGCCGCCGCCGCCGCTGTGCATCGTGTGTGCAGTTTTAGTGGCGGACATGCACCGGCCGCGCGGCACGGATGCATCCCGAGTGAGGCAGCACACGCGGCGGTGGTAGTAGGTCGGCGTCCGTGCGCAGCGCCAGTTTCACGTGTCGCAGAGCGTCGCAGCCCGTCCGGATGGCCTGCCAGCCGTCACGGGCCCCGGGCATGAGAGCCAGCAGCAGCAGCAGGGGGGCCGCCGGGCCGGGCCGGGGGGGATTAGCATGGCACTGCTCCGGCACTGCTGTGTGTGCGTGTGTGTGTGTGTGTGTGTGTGTGTGTGTGTGCCACTCACCGTGTTCCTCACTGTCCTGGCAGCGAGAGAGTCTTATGGCAGGGCGGTGGTGCCTTTGGCAGGGCGGGGCCTTTGGCAGGGAGGTGGTGCCTTGGCAGCGCAGAGAAACGGCTCCTGCGCGTGGGTCCCCACCGGAGTGCTAACCAGCCAATACACACACACACACGCGCGCGCGCGCGCGCGCAACATTTACGCACAGATTTATTAGATTCAAAGTCATGCGTTATTACCATTGGCCGCGCACTATTTCTAAAACTTGTCACACCATAGAAGAGATGTAGAGATTTGAGAGCGTACTTCGTTGCCAAAGAGAGTATGCAGTACTCTCACTCCAAATTAAAAAAAAAATATCAGTGCACCCCGCACCCTTGAAAAAAAATTAATAGATAAAAAGGACATTAGTAAAAAAAAAAGGTAGCAAGAATAACCGTGATTCGAGGGGAGAAAAATTGTTGGGGTGTGTTTGCTCAACACGGCTGCGCCACTGGGCGTGACGCTTGGACTCGCCGCAGTTTTGCACTGTTTTGCGGGCGCATTCTGCCGCATTCTGCCGCGGACGGCGCCCGGCCGCGGAGCCGACGGTGGACGTGTTGAAACGGTCAGGTCCGCGCCGCCGCCGCCGCCCTGCTGCTGCTGCTGCTGCTCGCTCCAAATCATCCCCTCTCGAGGCGCTTTTGCGGGGCCTATTTCCTCAACTGGCGCCGCGCTGTCCGCTCTGCTCTGTGCGCCCCGTCACCCCCCGGAAGAAAGCGACGCGGAGACTGAGAGTGGTCACCGCGTCCTGGTTCGTTTCGGTCACCGCATTCGCTCGTCATATTTTGATTCGTTTGCCGTCCATATTCGTCGTGTTTGTATTTTTCTCACTTTTCATGTTTCTTGGCGAATTCGTCGTTTTTATTCATTCGTCAATTTTATTAGTTTTTGTCGATTTTGGGTTCATCGTCATTTTTATTCATTCATCATTTTTTTTTCACTCATTTGTAATTTCTCTCATTCGTTCGGTTTACAACTTTTTTAAAATCATTCATTCGCGTGGTCCGTGCTCGCCATTGATTGGTCGGTGACTTGAACGCGGGCGCGGCCGGGAGCGCGCTGCTCCGGTGCCCTGCCTGCCTGCCTGGGCGCACCGTAGCGCACTGCTGTACAGCTACAGACTACAGACAGCCCCGGCGGCCCGGCGGCCCGGGTAGCGCGTCTGGGCCGCTCTCCGTGCACCGTTTCCACGGCGGGGCGTGGCGAGGTGTAGAACAGGTTCCTCTAACGCCGCCGTGTGTGTGCGTCGGTCATGCTCGCGCTCCGCGGCAAAAAGGCTTTTTTTTAAATTATATTTTGTCTTTTCGAAAACGGGATACGAATTAAGACAGCAGCAGCAGCAACAACAACAAAAGAAAAAGGACAGAGTGAATGCTGCAGAGTGTTTTGTGGGGTGCAGCTGAGCTGTGTAATGAGCCTGGAGGCACGCGCTCCCGTGGGCCTCCTATGATCCCCTTTTACAGGCTGTCAGCCAGGCCGCACTGGGAGGCTTCAAGGACTCTCTCCCTCTCTCTCTCTCTCTCTCTCTCTCTCTGCTGCGATTTGCGTTTTTGCTCCGGTTTACGGTGTCACCCCAAGTGGGGCAGATGGCTCGAGCACGCCCCGGGGGGTGCTCCGCTCTGCTCCGCTCTGCTCCGCGCGCGGTTTGTTGAAACGGAACGAAACGCCGCGGCATGCGACGCGGCGGCCGCCGCTCCGTCAGGGATCCGAGCAAAGGATGCACAATCCACTTTGTTTTATTTTTCTTCTTAATTTTGTTTTTACTCGTCTATGAAATGCATAATAAAATCAAAAGTGAAAAGCGGTGAAAAGGGAGTCGCATTTTAACGACACCTTTTTAATGTGGCCGTGACGACCATGCCATATAGTACACCCCACGACCAAACTTATTGAGACTGTACAGGAAAAAGTCAGATGGAAAAAAAGCAAAATCCGCGCCCTCTCTCTCTCTCTCTCTCTCTCTCTCTCTCTCCCTCTTTCCCTCTCGCCTCTCTCTCTCTCTCTCTCTCTCTCTCTCCGACGGTGCAGTAAAAATTGATGATGTTGAAAATGAATTGAAAGCGATTCATCAGGCGGCACGGTGCCCTCCGCCCCGCCCCGCCGTCTCTCGTCCACAACTAATTGCTGGCGGCGATGAAACGATCGTCTTTTATGACATTGGAACTGTCGCGGCCTCCTCCCTCTCCCTCCCTCCCTCCCTCCCGGCAGCAGGCCGGCGCTTGGGTAATTAATCGGAGTGGTATCGGGCTGGTGCTACAGAACTCCCCCCCCCCCTTTCAGTCGTCCTTCGAAATAAATCATTCTTATTGTCACTTGAGAAAAAGGAAGGAAGGTGTTTCGTTGGCTCGTTAGAGAGAGAGAGAGAGAGAGAGAGAGAGAGAGAGAGAGAGAGAGAGAGAGAGAGAGAGAGAGAGAAATTCGTTGGTGATGTGGAAGAGAAAAATAAATTCGGGGTGTCTGGCAGGCTACGGTTGTGCCGTATGACCCACTGCACTTGCTTTGCACTGGCAACAACAGGTATCTCGTTACGGCGGTACGTGCCGGCGCGCCGCGGAGTGTTAATTGGGGCTCGCGGTGCCAACTGGATCCGCCGTCTCCAGCGGCGACTCCAGCGGCTCCAGCGGAGACTCCAGCGGCGGCCGCTTGCTGAGCGACTTGAAGTGAAGTGAAGGGCGGGGCAGAGGTGATCAGTGGCGATAAGGTGATCTATATCCGCGATACGCGCCCCGCTGTCTAGCGCGGTTTTTACCTTGTTATCTGCTTTTTATTATTGTTGTTATAATGTTTCTCAAGTGCCGCGCGCCGTCGCCGTCTTTTGTTCCGCGGAAAGGTTAGCATCTACTCCAGCGGGGCCCTGCCTCTCATGTCTGCCCGTGCCCTGCTATGCAGTATTGCTTTCCTCCGCGGGCGTGGCCTTGCGGCCGCGGCGTGTTGCACAGCCTGGGCAGCGGCAGCGGCAGCGGTCAGCGGCGGCGAGCGGGGGTCCTTAAGGAATACGATGAAAGCGAAGGGTGTGGCTGCAGACGCGTTAGTCACGGTATTGGGGAGGGACGGGCGGGGCGCCGACTGACTTGGCATTTATTTATTCTGTGTGAGAATGTCGCAATATGTTTTTTTTTTTTTTAATTCTCTCTCTTTCTCTTCTCGTTTTTTTTTGACGTCGAGCCGATGGGCATGCTCCGCGTCACTACAATCCCTCATTACGCAATTTTCGGACGGCCCCCCTCTTGCTGGAATATGGGTCGTTGTCCGTCTTTCTTGGTCTGGCGGCGGTGCCGGCGGCGCTAGCCAGCCGACGCCGCGCGCGGCCGGCCGCAGCCCGGGGGCCCCGCGGGGGGCGGGGGCAGCCGGGGGCAGCCGGGGGGGCCGGCCGAGCCCCGCCCGGCGGAGTGGAGTGGTCAGTGCAGTGGCCACCGCGGCCGGTGGAGGACCTGCGCGGACCGGCGGACCTGACTGGACACGGCGAGGACGGGGGGCGCGGCGGCGCGAGTGTGTGTGCGTGTGTCTGTGTGTGTGCGCGTGTGCAGTGACATGTGAGAGCGCGGCGCGGTGAGGCGATGCCGCCGTGATGCTCCAGCAGCCGCCGATGGGGCTGTCGGGCCACGGCCTCGGGCCCGGCCTGCTCGGCCACGACTGGCGCCACCACGGCAACAAGGGCCGCGAGTACTACTTCTTGGCGCCGGCGCTGCGGCACCCGCAGCAGCAGCAGCAGCACCAGCACCGGCGCCACGCCAACGCCCCCTGCTCGTGCCAGCGCCGCGCACGCTCCCGCTCCCTGGACGGCTGCGGCGGCGGCGGCGACGACCTCCGCGCCGTCGGCGGCCTCGCCGGCCTCGGCCTCCACCACGGCGGCGGCGGCGGCCTCGGCCCCCCGGGCGCCCCGGGGCAGCCGCCGCAGCCGCCGCGGTTCGGCCGCCACCAGAGCGTGGACAACCTGCACCTGCCGCCGCCCCGGCGCATCAGGGTACATGAGGACGGCGGTGGTGGTGGCGGTGGTGTTGATGACGATGTACTTGCCGATGATGATGATGATGTGGTGGTGACGATGATGGTACTGACGATTCTTGCACTCGTTCCCCGGAATCGGTTGGGCCGCGCCGCGCAAACGGTTTCGTTTTCCTACACTTCTATACATACATATATATATAGATGTGTGTTGTTTTTTTGCGCCTGGTAGGCAGGTGCCCCTTAGTGCAACAGCGGTGTGGCCGCTAGCGGTGCGATGCCTCCCCAATTAACTAACTGAACACACCGCGTCGCGTCGTCTGTCCGTCCGCTGCCGTGCCGCTCCAGATGATATCTGTCCAAGGCTGCCGGCCGACCGGCCTCTCTCTCTCGTGACAACCTCGTCCTTGTAGTCTTCTCTCTCTCTCTCTCTCTCTCTCTCTCTCTCTCCCTTCCTCTCTTCCCCTGTCTCACCGATCGATATAGGTGACTGAGACTGGGGAGGCCAAATCCATTAAAATGTAGGGTAAGTGCCGAGAGACGGATCAAGATAGCTTTGTGTGGTGTGTGCTGCGTGTCCTGCAAATAATTCGGGTGCCGATACTCGCAGACTCGTGGCGGCGCGGCGGTGGTGGTCGTGATCCATTTCGTATCTCCGTATTTCGTATCTCTCTCCTGGAGCACCGTCCCTCTCCTCCTTCCTCCCCTGTTCTCTCTTCTCCCTCACTCCTCCTCCTTTCCCTATAACCCGTCTCGCTCTTGTTATCTCCAAACGGGACGCGATGCATGTGGAGCGCCGCGGCCGCGCTAGCAGACGAGTGCTGCCCCCTGGCGGCCGGACGCGGATGTAGCCGGGGCGATATCTCGAGCGGCCACTCAGGGCTGCTGCAGGGCTGCTGCAGCGGCGGCAGCTCGCCTGGATGAATTGTTATTTTATTGCACCGCCGCCGCTGCTGCCGCCGCGCGCTCTCGTAGAAAGAGTTGGCGATGTGCGCTTTTCTCTGTCCGTCCGCGGACGGCAGTCGTGTGGCGATGTGGGTGGGTGGGGCGCTTAGGTACTCCCAGCGGCGGCGGACACTCTCAGAAAAATAAAATTGAATTGTTGACTTTAAAAAAAAAGGTCGATATTTTTTTTGACGAAATTTGAAGTGGGTACGACTGATCATGTCAGCTTAACAATCACAATTTTTGTTTAGTCGTCTTGATTTTCTTGGTCTTTTCATTTATTTTTTTTCTGAGTGCGCGGCAGTGGCAGCGGCTCATGGTACACAGTCGGTCGCATGCGTGCTGCCTTCCTTAATTGACCTTTCGCTTTCGAGTGTTTTCGAGGGTCGGCTGGCCTTATGAATAGCAGGTGAGCGTGGCGGGCGCACTGCAGTGGGAGAGAGAGAGAGAGAGAGAGAGAGAGAGAGAGAGAGAGAGAGAGAGAGAGAGAGATGCCTTTCTCCGGTCCGCGCCACGCACCCTTTGCCTCCGCTTGCTCTGCTCTGACCGCCGACCAGAACAATTTGCGATGACCGCTGCCGGCAAAAGTACTACCGAGAAGAGTACACGCGGACTGCGCGGCCGCCGACCCCGTGCCGTGTCGTGCCACGCCCGTGCCACGCCCGTGCCACGCCCGGGCGCCGCCACGGAGCCCAGACGGTCGTATGCTTACGCCCTACCGATAGGAAAATCGAGAATTTTGATTTTATTTTCAAGTCTCCCTTATACTTTTACTGCGTTAACGGAGCACCTGTGATTTTTTTTGTTTTGATTTTTTTTTAAATTTTATTCCCATGATATTTTTTTTTATTTTGGACGTTTTGGGGGGCTTTGAGATCGGAATTCTGAGATCAAGTCACACAGACCCTGTGGACTGGCCGGCGGCCGGCGGGGGCCCGTGAGGTTTTTAGAAAATGTCCCCTCGGGGCTGCAGCGGCGGCGGCGGGTCGCAGCGGCGCGTTGCGTGTCGCGCCGTTTGGTCTCCCTCCCCCCCCCCCCTCTTCCCCTCCAGTATCGGTGCAGCAGCAGCAGCAGCAGCGGCAAGCGGCCGGGAGAGAAAGTCAACCCCTCTGTGTGCGTTTTATTCATTCGCGGACGGAATAAACTGTGCAAGAGTCGTTGCTGTTGTCGTGTGCGCTGCGATCGTCAAAGTTTTTCCCCGGTGTGCAGGCGGGGGCGGGGCGGGGTCCCGCTGGGAAGAACGCTTTGTGGCTAACCCGTCCGGCGCCTCTGTGTGCGTGTGTGTGTGTGTGTGTGGGCCGTTGTATGCAGCGCGTGGTGATGATGGGGTCAGTGTGGGAACGGCGCGCGCCCCGGGGGGGGGAGGAATAACATGAAAAGGAAGAAAGGAGAAAGAAAATGCGCGGGGCCCTTTCTTCTTGTTCACGACGGCGGCGGCGGCGGCGGGATTCGAACCCACGACTCTTTTAATAATGCCACCCCTCAAGTGGTGCTGCGCGAGCGCGAACCGTCGTGAGCTGGGAGGGAGAGGCCCCTGGGAGGTAGGCAAGAGTCGGAGCTGCGGCGCACCGCTGCGCGGCGGGTCTGCCTACCCCGACCTCCGCAGGCGCCGTGGCGGCCGCAGTCTCTCTCTCTCTCTCTCTCTCTCTCTCTCTCTCTCTCTCTCTTTCACTCACTCACTCACTCGCTCGCTTCTCCGACGCCCAAGGAGGAAACTGAAGTGCAAACCTTCGGAGGGTGCGAGAGGTGCGACCAGGAGGAGAAAGCAGTTGGAAAGGGCGTTCGGGTAAATGTTCAAATGTCTTTGAAGTGCGTAGATTAAAAAAAGACTTCTAATTTTTTTTTTGGATTCCTTTTTTGAAAGTCGTTGTAGGCAGGTAGAATATATAGATGAGGGTGGGGACTCTTGGGTTGTGTAATATTGAATGGGAAGCGTAAAATGATACACGGTGAGCTGTGACGCAAAGGAGGGGGGAGGCGGGGAGGTGCCGGGAGAGGATCTGCCGGAGGAGGGGAGGGGAGGGGAGGGGAGGGGTCTGCAAATATCTGGCAGGAACGCCGCCGTCGGCGGTAGAAAGCCGCGCCACGGCCGTCCCGTACTTGTGCAGGCCGGGCCGTATCCGGTCCCGTCGTCTTCGCGCCGGACACGTTGACGTCACAGCTGCCGCCGCTGCAGCTGCAGCAGCAGCAGTGGACGGCGGCGGTGGACGGCGCGGCGAGCCCGGCAAAGCCGTGTAACGTGAAAACGATTATGCCCCCGAGGAGGTGAAGCACGTACCCTCCATGTACGGCAGGCGCGGGGGAAAAGAGGCGCGGCGACGAGGGGGAGGGAGGCCCCGAGGCCGTCGCGTGCGCGGCGCGGCCGAGCCCTCGCCGCTGGAAGCCGCCGGTGCTGCAGGCTCCGTGTTGTCGACGACTGTGTGATAACCGTCCGCCTTTTTCTGTTTCCAGCCCGTGGGCTCGGGGGCCGGCGGCGCCAGCGTCGGCACCCCCGGCAGGCCCAAGTTCGTGGCCGTGACGGCCCTGGAGGACGTGCAGGCGGTGCGCTGCGCCGAGTTCCACCCGCACGGCAAGGTGTACGCCGTGGGCTCCAACTCCAAGACGCTCCGCATCTGCGCCTACCCCAAGCTCAGCGACCTGCGGTACGTGAGTCTAGTCAGGCAAAAAACAATGAAAATATGAAAAAAAAATTGTTTTAAAAAAATGTCTTTAAAAATTTTGTCTTTAAAAAAAAATTTGTTTTCGAAAACATTTTGTCTTAAAAAAAATTTGACTCCAAAAAAAATTTGATTTTGTCTTATATCACGGGGTCTGCTTCTGATTTCCAGGGAGGAACATGTCACGTACCAGCCGACGGTCCTGTTCAAGCGGACCCGACACCACAAGGGCTCCATCTACTGCATGGCCTGGTCCCCGGTCGGGGATCTGATGGCGACCGGCTCCAACGACAAGACGGTCAAACTCATGCGGTTTAACGCCGACACCTCCAATCTCGAAGGTAATTTTTGGAATTTGATTAATTAATCGAATGCTGCCTTTTGTTTATCACATGTGACTAATTTTTTTAATTTTCTTTCAGGACAAGAAATAGAATTGTCAATGCATGATGGAACAGTTCGTGATGTCTGCTTCCTCGAAGACACGAGCAACAAGTCTAGTTTGCTTATCAGTGGTGGCGCTGGGGATTGTAAAATTTATGTAACAGACTGTGCGACTGGACAGCCTTACCAGGCTCTCAGTGGACATTCAGGTAAATGGATGATGGGAAGGCACATAATTTTTTGATGGGGTGTCCACATCAAATACTTATTTTGTCTTTTCTTTTTCTCTTCCCAGGACACATTTTGTCGCTTTACAATTGGGGTGGTGCCATGTTTGTAAGTGGATCACAAGATAAAACTGTTCGGTTTTGGGATTTGCGCACTAGAGGGTGCGTGGACATGGTGACTCCGCAGACTCAACCTGGAAACAGGGTAAGAAAGCTTATTTAATTTATTTTTGTCTGTCTTAATAACACAGCAGTAGCTAAACAAAATGACATTTTCTATTTTTTCAGTTGGGTTCACCTGTAGCAGGTGTGTGCATGGATCCATCTGGTCGTCTTCTAGTTTCTGGTCATGAGGATGCTTCGTGTGTCCTGTACGATGTGAGAGGAGGGCGAACAGTCCAGTGCTTCAAGCCCCATGCCTCAGACATCCGTTCCATCCGTTTCTCTCCCAGTGCTTACTACCTTCTGACGGCTGGATACGATAACAAGCTTGTGCTCACTGACCTCCAAGGTATGTCATACTCTTGAGCAGGTGGTTCAAACTGACTCAATGCAAGAATTTCATGGACTGATTATTTGCATTTTTATATTTCAGGTGATCTAACCATGCCCCTTCCGAGTGTGGTTGTGGCGCAGCATTCAGACAAAGTAATTTCAGGCCGGTGGCACCCCACAGAATTCTCCTTCTTGAGCACAAGTGCTGATAAGACAGCCACCCTATGGGCACTTCCTCCAGTCTAGCATTTCTCTTTTTTCATCTCTTTACTCAAGTCATGATATTTCTTAAATTGTTAAAGTGAATCAACATAACTGTGTAAATATGATAATTTATAAGTCCCTCTTAAATGATTGTGACACCTGAAAGTTAAATGTACCATCCTAATACATTCCATTGGCTTTGTGATTGCTTTATTTTTCTGTCAATATAGTAGCTAATTTTTGACAATGCTAAGCTAAAACTTATGTTTACTGGATGGTTAGGTTTTCTGTGATTTAGACAGAGTTATAGAATTGTTTTGCTACTTATGTTTGGCTTTATTTTTAAGCTTTTCGGGATGTAAAGTACCCTTGATATTCTGAAGAAAAATTTGTCTCAACCACTACTCATGTTAAGCTTTTTATAGGATCTTGTGCCTTGTCTTTTGTCTCATATGTATGTGCACTGTAGTAGTTCTTTCCATTTTCTTGAAATGTTTTAGGATACTCCTAGAAATAATGTTTCTCTGACTGGGAGAAATGACCAATTATTTAATTCAATTGTCACCGGGTGGTAATCCTTCTCATCGAAGTAATGAGGGAATAGGGTAAAGATTACATCTTCCTAGATGGTTCACAGCTTTTAATGTCACATTATTACCACATAACACTCAGTAAACCAAAACTGTGGGACAACAGATTTAATGTAACAGGATCAAACACATGTCCTTCGTACATCTCATCAAATATTCTACTAAATTTGATGTGACTAATCAATCAGCATAATAAATCAATGCCAGATCTGTTTCTAATCATAGTAGTTGATACTAACTACTAATCGTACCAAATACAATTGTGGCCATGAGAGAATGGCTGTACTCTCATAATACAAGTTAAGTTGTGTTGTAAATTGTTCAGATTGTATAGAAATATTTTGTTACGCAAATAAGTAAAAAATGTATCTACAGCTGTACTGAAAGGAAATGCTGAATGACTGACAGACAAGGACAAAAAGATAATGCAGCTTTTCTATTCTCTTCCTTTTAGGATGTAGAGCTCTCTATTTAAAATATTTTGACTGCTCTGTACATATTGTTATAAAACAGGAGTATTTACTCCAATATTAAGCTCACCAGTGAATGGAAAATGTTCCAGTCTTAATGTACTCGAATTGAGTTATTTTAGTTTCAAGCGATGTTGTTATTTTCTTGTGCTTAACTCTGTGCAGAAAATTTATAGTCAATGTTAATTGTGTGGAACTCTTTCAAGACAACTTAATGCTAGTTCACTATGTACCTAAGCGGTAAATCCCAAAGTTGAATCTCTTATTGTTCCATTAATTGCTTTTGTTTCCATTTATAACAAGTGTAATACTTGGCAAATGTTTTCTTTGCTGTTGATGTAAATATTGTAAAATTATTAATATTTTGAAGATTCTATGCCATGTTTTGATAGTGATAGATACATATATCTGAAATGAAACATGTTCATCAGTCAAATTGCATTATTGCCAAATTTTCATTTTATTGCTTGTTATATGGTACCACATGATACCATGTGAGAATATGTACAACAGCCACATTTCTCTAAATGTGGCAGGGAAGACCTAACTCTTTATGTACCGAATCTATGGCTTGGAATCAAGTAATTAAAAACCAATTGTAACTGAAATTGTCTCGTTGCCTACCTTTGCTCCCTATGAAATAATACATTCGAGATACATCAGATGTCATCAAGGGACATTAATTTAAACATAAAAACGTTAATGGAAATATTTGCTCTTCGGTTGGAGCATGTTTTCCACAACAGAATCCAGTACCCATTGTTCATTCACTACAACAATTCCTGGAAGCACATTCATGGCCACAGAGCTAACAACTACATTAGCTCTTTTGGCCGATGAAGAAATTTTAGCTCCACATAACTGCATTAATTTTAACAATTCAAAATATGGAGGAGAGGTTTTCCTTGCTACATAATATGAATCACCATTGTTGAAAATGGTGTTGTAGACACCCAATGTTTCACGAGCTACTCTGCATTGCTAAGAAACAAAGAACATTCAAGATGTACTTTATACAGTAAAGGTAATTTTTAAAAAAATGAACATGCTTTTGGTGAAGCCTTTAAATCCTTACTCTGGCAGCAGCAAATGTCATAACTTCAAACTGTTCCTCATCAAGCCAGTGACCAGCGTTTTCCGATTCTCTGATCTTCATATAGAAGTCAAATTTAATGAATACAGTGATATGTAGTCCAATCAGAATTTGCACCATACGTCTTACCCAATCTTGAGTGAGTATCCAGCATCCGCGTGCTATGCCATACAAGAAATTTATAGTTCTTTTCACCTCACCACAGACCACATGGGTGGTAGCGGCAGACACAGTATTCTCTGTCTCACATTTTCCAAGCTTATGAGCAGCATTGTAGACCCATTCAACGTCCCTATCAGCAACAGAAACAGCCATCTCAGGGCAAAGGAATAAAATCTTAGCTGCGCTGTGACTTAGCATGTGCCCAATACATACTTGCGGTGCATATATGTGCACACTATCTTCTTTTCTGTAGCCCTCCGAGCTCGAGTGGTCACACCTAGGGGCTCAGTTCGTGCAGCTCGTGGAACCCTGTTCTCTTTGCCCACCTGAATATCCTTCCGCACCGCAGTTTGGGATTTAACTTTTCGGCTCTTCCTCGGCTCTTTTTCCTCATAGGGGCACGACAACATCAATTTCTCTGAGGGGGAAAAAAAACACATATTAAATAGATTTTTATGGTGAATGGAAGCGACGCTTGGCTCAAAGAAAAAAAGTTGTCTTACCTTGCGGATCGAAGTCCTCGACAATAGGGCCGGAGCAAGCGCCAGCATTATGACTTCGCAACGGCATTAACTTCCTTTTGTTTCTACACGGGGTCACTCTTCCTCCAGCTTTCGAAGACGACGCTAACTGAGCCATCGCTTCGTTCTAACCCGTCCGATCACTCTCCAGCCGAGAACGTCACAGAATCAGTCCACACCGCTGCCGTTACGCTGAGCGAGGAGATTCAAATATGACGCTCAATCGGACCGTTACACAGTACCAATCTCGAAGCAGCCGAAATCCGAGACGATGTGGCAGAGTAAAATAATGGATTTCAGATTAGCTACTGCCTCAACTATGACTTATTATTCAAATAATTTATTTCCAGTTTAATGAAAATGATCTAGCTCATTTGCTGCGGATGGGGCCGATTTGGGTTAGCATCGGAGTTGGCGGACGTGGTTTCCGTGCCGCCCCCTGGTGGCGTCGAGACGAACTCCAGACGGAGCAGACGACGCCATTTGGTGTTTGTTGTAGGTGTTGTGGTCGCAGGGGGTGCGAGGGGGTAGCAGCCGGCGACATTCCTTTTCGTCGCCGATTCGCCGTCGCCGCGCGTTTGAAGCCTTCGTCGCGGTCCGAGCTTCGAACCCCGACGCGCGAACGCACTCCTGGCCGTCGGGACGGGGAATGCCAGTCCGCCGCCGTGTTGTGGTCCGCCTAACCTCGTCAAACTTGTGACCGGAGCCAGAACTGCCAGCGACGGCGGGGCCCTGGGCGGTCAGGGACGATGACGGACGTGACGGCGGGGCCAGGGTCCGCCCCTGACGCGGAGGGCGTCCAGGACCAGGAGCGGAGGCGGGGGCTCAAGCACCTGGCCTTCTTCTACGCCACCGTGTGCGCTGTCTGCGACGACCCCTGCCTGGCCGAGGGCGGCCTGTCAACGCTCAAGACCTGCGGCGGCTGCCACCTGGTCTCGTACTGCGGCGCGGACCACCAAAGGGACCACTGGAAGTTCCACAAGGAGATGTGTCTGGTGCTGAAGGCGGTGCTCAAGAAGCTGGGCGCCAACAAGATACGTGGGTACTGCATCAATGACGATCTCGAGGAGAGGAACGACATGTTTGCGGAGAGTGCTTTTGGCTTCAATACGTATCGTTATTACCTTTACTTTAATGTCAAGAAGCGGATAGGACGGCCACTGTCGACTGCAGAGTCGAGGATCATATTGTATCCCAGAATGTGTAACATCTGTTTTTCCAACGATGTGAAGCAGCTCCGAGTTTGTACGGATTGTCTTTGCGTATCGTATTGCTCAGAAGATCACAAGGAAAAGGATAGAGAGAGGCACTTAAAAGACTGTCAGGAGCTAAAAGTATGTTATGAAATTGACAAGTCACTCTTAGAAGCAGTAGGCTTTGGGGACATTCCTTTTTCAGACCCATTGCCAACTGATATTTCCAAAGCCTCAAGCCTAGAAATGACTAAAAATTATTCAGAAATATTGTTAAAAAATTTGGGAACTGTTGAAGGTCGTGTTCTCTCTGATATCATGTCAGCCCCAATGACAATAGTCCAAATGATTTATTCCTTTGATTTGTTTTCAAACAAAAGATTGTCAATAGAAATTATTGGGGCAGGAAGTTTTGAACTGCAGTACTTTGAGAAATGGGAGCAGCTATTACACTGGCTACCTCAAATTGAAAATTTAGTACTCACTTTTGTAGGCCCAGATGTGGGAGGTGAGACATGTAATTTGAAACTGTGCCAGTCGTGCCTTTCTAGAAATGTTGATATAAAAATCAACTGTTCAGATGAGTTATATCACAACTTTATTAATGTCCATAGCAGACCAGACCTAATTGTTGCATTCAATGCTGGCTTCACTGAGAATATCCAGAGCAAAATTAAAGACACTTGGAAGGAATCTATACCTGAAATGTTAAAACGCAACTGCCCTGTTTTAGTTACTTCCTATACTCTCAAGGAATCAGAAAGTGATTTGGAGCGTGT
The DNA here is from genome assembly GCA_026979955.1 of Megalurothrips usitatus. Classification (NCBI taxonomy): domain Eukaryota; kingdom Metazoa; phylum Arthropoda; class Insecta; order Thysanoptera; family Thripidae; genus Megalurothrips; species Megalurothrips usitatus. The sequence continues at coordinate 10,540,693 of CM049601.1, forward strand.
TAAAGAACTAGTTAAAAATGTCAATGTTGTCATGGGTTGTCAGAAAAACATTTATTCTGCAAAAAAGCCACTTCAGGATTGGGAGCTTCATAAAGATGAATCACTATCTCAAGTATATTATAAAAATTACTACCTCTTTGTAGTGAGAGAGTGAGGGCGGGGTACTGAGATCTCCCTCATAACGCCGCCTTGACCACACAGATTTCGTAAGTGGCTTTTTATATTATTTTTATTATGCGCGTTTGCGTTTGTGAACACTAATGCACGCAATCCTTTGAATTTGAGGTGAAATTCTGTCTATTGAAACTTGCCATATTACTTGCCGCCAAATATCTAGTCATTTTTAAGGAAGTTGTTTTTTTTACAGAGGTTCTTAAGTTAGGGTGATGGGGTATGCTTTTTGTATTTTTAATATTGTTTTTGGAAGTAAGCCTTTTCTTGGTGAATCATTCTAGATAAATTTTTATAACATGTCAAAGTGTCTGTAACACTTTTTTTTGATATCTATTAAAACATTTCACAATATTTTAAAGTTTTATTTATTTACATCATACCAGATAGTTTGTCAGTATAAAAGTAAGTCAATGATTATGAATACACACTAAAATGAAGGAGTTAATGAGGTTCCAATACATCAAAATAAATTAAGTACTTTCATACTGTCACATGGCATTGGCACAGGAGATTCAGTCATTATCTTAGTCACAAAATCCTGAAGAGAAAATCAGGTGCCTGTCTTTTCAAAACCGAAGCTAACATGAAAGTACTACACTTCTTAATTAATAACACTGTTGCCAGCAGCAGAATGGGGCCTATCCAGTATTTTTAATATCACAGCTCAAATAAAGGTTCTAATCGAACCAGTCCGGACCATGGAATGTATGAAGTATAAATCATACATGCATAACTTTCTTGTATATAAAAAGAAATACAAGTGACAAGACTGAGAAGAAATCATACAGGGGAGACAAGTCTTCCTACAATTTCCAAAACAACTGTCTTCTTACACAAATCACAGTTATGATCAGCAACAAAACCATCTCTCATTCGAGTTAGTCTGACACAAAAAATTGTGCAACCAAATTTGCAAATCCAATTAGTGGTATACACATGTGAAGTAGCGTTGTTACAAGCGTGAGCTTCCCTTGACGTTGCAGAGATGCCAGGTGAAGCAGGACCGGCAGCATGAAAATATACACCATGCCACTGATGGCTCCGGTAAACCTGTAAAACAGGGGGGAATATTGAAAAAAATAATTTCCACATTTAAATAGATTGTACCAAAGAATTTGGTAAAACATGAGCACTTGCCTGATAATTGTGCCAAATCTTGGAAGGAAGATTGCAAAGAGGACACATACAGTAATAAACAAAGCATTGATGCTTAAAACAGGAAGGCGACCAGGCCAAATGTGCCCAAGAAACATTGTACACAGCTGACTCCTAAGCATGTATGCTACAAGCGGGAACACCGTGACCAATTGGAAGAACAAAAAGGCTCTTGCTGCCACTGTCATTGGGTCCCAGGATTCAAAATTGTTCAACAGATTCTGAAACAAATAATTAATGTTGCAACAAAAAAATAGAATAAAAACTGCACACCTCTGAGAATTGTAGAAAAGTAAAGAAGTTGTACTTACATCTTCAATGCATGATTTAGCGAGGGGGAAGCTGATGTAAAAAACACTTCCAATGAAAACATAGGTGATGGTGACTAGAAAGTAGGCTATGGAGAGATCTCTGCCCTGTAGAAAAATTAAATTTGTTAAAAGGAACATCCCAGTTAGGAGCCACGATAAAGAAACAAATTTGTTGGATCTTACATTGTTTTCTTGGCGACGGTTGCTCCTCATGATACTGATGATAATATTGTGGATGAAATATGAAAGAGCAAGCATCCCAGACGTTGCTGGAAAACTTACGGAAAACAATGGGCTGTAATGTACACTAGTCTCATCAGACATGTCCAGGTTTACACCCCAAGCAGTAGACTTAACAACAATGAAAATCAGCAGGTAAAGAACCGACAGAGTCCCTGAAACACAGAGAGGCAAATTATCAAAAACCTCCTTTCCAAAAGGGTCTACAAAACGCGGGTCAGAAAAGTGCAACTCACCGAGAGAATTAAATTTGGTGAAAAAGGTGGCCGACTTGAAGTTCATGAGCGGGGCCATGATGAGGACTAAGTAGATCGGCACGTTGGTGTTGAGGTTCCACCACCGGCGGAAGGAGCTGTCGTCCTCGGTCGCAGCCTGCAGGCCGCCCAGAGCGAGGGCCTCGGGCTGGGGCTCGGCCGCGGCGCCACCGGTGCCCGTCAACAGATGGCACTTGACTGTAGGGGGACAAGGACAGAGCGTGAGCGAGGACCGCCAGTACCCCACGCGGTGAGGGGCGGGGTAGCGACACCCGGCCAGAGCCATTACCTGGGGTGAACACCGAGGACGCGTTCTCCCATCGGACAGGGCTCACACCCGTTATCTCGTCTGAAACATATTAAATCCAAATTTTAAAATCATTTATCAAAACTTGAAGCAAAAAAAAAATTATCAAAAATATCCATTACCGTGGAGGTAGTCCACCGAGTGGAAGAGGAAGTTGCTCATGAGGATCCAGTACACGATGATGGCCCCCATGAGCACGACGAGGCTGAAGACGCGCGCCAGCAGCTCGGCCCAGCGGCCCAGCAGCTTGCGGCACAGCTCGGGCACCTCGGCGTCGGACGCGTCCGAGCCGTGCAGCCGGTGCACGCAGAGCACCCGCCACGTCGTGTAGAGGCAGAGGGCGCCCATGCCCACCACCAGCAGCAGCCCGCCGCCCAGCCCCGCCCGCTCCATGCCCCACGGGATGGCCAGCAGGGACGTCCCCATGATGGTGTTCCAGACCGCGAAGCTGCAGGGAGAGCAGACACGTCAGCGGGGGGTGCGCGTCGGGGTCGCTACCCTGGGCGGCGAGAAGGCCAAGGCTCGCGGGGCGCCCCCGGCCGGGGCCCCCGCGGCGGCGACGCGCTCCGCCCCGCCAACCCCCACCCCAACGCCCGGCCACTTTCGCTTTCGCTCTATAACGGGAGGGGGCGGGCGGGGGCGCACCACCCACACCGCGGGGAGGACCGGCATGGCCATGACGGCGAGCGCCGGCCGCCCCCGCCGGCCCCCACCCCCGACGCGGCCGGCCCGGGCCAGCCCCAACCAAGACTCACCCCCGCCGCACCCGGGGGGAGAGGATTCGCAGTCGGTACGAGTCAGCCGCGGGGCGCGGACGGGGGAGGCGGCAGGAGTCCACACCGGCGCCGGCGGCCCGCGGCCCGCCCCGGCGCCGCCGGCACCCGAACCCGCGGCCGGCGCCGCCAACCTCCAGCACCCGGGCAGCGGGGCGGGCCGCGGGGAGCCACGCCGCCAACACCACACCTCACGACGGCCGAGGTAAGTGGCTTCCGAACCTCCCGAACCCGCAGAACAGTCAGGTAGTCGGGCGCAGACGAATGCGAGCCTCAGTTTCTCAGTCCCTGTCCGCCACCCGGTGCGTCAGGCGTCGAGTCGGGGGCGGACGGCGCCGTGCCGGGTAGGCAGCCGGAGGGAGACGGCGCGATGCGGCACGGTGGAGAGCGAGCGAGAGAGGAGAACCGATCATCTCTGAGCTCAGACACCGCCGCCGCCGCCGCCGTTCTCGGCTTACCGATGATGAGGCCCCCATGATCAGGCCGAATCCGCAGCCTCACCGCCGGCTGCTGGCGGTGCGGCCGCGGGGGTGGAGGAGGAGGGAGGGGGAGGAGGAGAGGGCGGCGGCGGTCGATACCAGAGCAGCAAAGTGAAAGTGAGTGACCTTGCGACGGGAGGTCGGCCGTAGTCAGGGTCATTGCCTTCCCCGTTCCAGCCCCACCTTTCGCGCCCCTCCCTCTCCCTCCCTCCCACCCTCGACATCCTTCTCTGTCTCTCTCCCCCGTTCCTCGCTGTTGCCAGCCATCGGCTGTCGGGGCGCGTCGATACGCGGGCCGACGGGCAGGACAGCCATCACACGTCGCGGTGCGGCACACTGAAGCACCGCGGACCCCCCGCAGACCCCCCGCAGACCCCCCGCAGACCCCCCGCAGACCCCCCGCAGACCCCCCGCAGACCCCCCGCAGACCCCCCGCAGACCCCCCGCAGACCCCCCGCAGACCCCCCGCAGACCCATCGGGACCACACAGTAGTACTCGCCGACGCTAACGAGGACTTCTCGCAAAGTCATCCCCGGGACGATTTCCGTTGAAAAAAAAGACCTGCTTCCACTCGAACGGCAGACAGCTCAGAAAAAAAATTGTATTTCATCTTTATTTTTAATTCTGATGTCGAATTTTTTTTTTCCACCCCATACCCGTCGTCTCTGTAGGTCCGGCGAGGCTGCCGCCCCGCGCCGCGAAGGTTGTTGCACCCGGCGGTGCTGTGAGACACGACAGGTCGCCGGCGAGCCGCGGCCAGCTCAGCCCAGACAAGGAGGCGAGACACCCGACCCCGGCCCTTTATTGATCGTGCAAAAGGGGTTCAACGCTCGGAGGGGTACGACCACCACCGCCGCCACCACCGCCGCCGCCGCCGCCGCCGCCGCCTTCCTGACGCACGCCAGAAACCGCGGACAATCCAAGTCCGCACGCAAGGCAGAGCCTCAAAAAAAAAAAAATTAAGTCTGACGTCCGTGTGAGGAAGCCCACTAAATCTTTGGTCGCCCACTTATTAGTTTTATTTCTTACGGAAAAAAATAATGCAATGGGAAACGCCTCGGTTATTAAAAAAAAACTGCAGGCGACTGCCGCAGCCGGGAAGAGTTGTGCGGAAAGGGGAGGGGGAGGGAGGGGGGCAGTCTTCTATCTCTCTCTCTCTCAGATTTCAATTTGTCACGATGAACAACGACGGGTCACTCTCGTATCGTTATCGCACCGCCGCTGTGGCACGAGAGAGACAGAGACAGACAGACGGCACACACACACACACACACGCACATCTGACGTGTGCATCATCTATCGATGATGCCGCATGCCGTTCAGAGACTGCTCTAGAGAGAGATGAGCGACTGCCGCGAGGGCCACCGCCACGCCGTGACGTGACGCCGGGCCGCGATAGCAGATGATTGATACACACACCGCACGAGCGTTACAGCGCGTACTGTGTCGCCTCTGGCAGCCTTCTGGCGGCGACACTTACTATTGCAACATTGCTGTGCGCCTCACTTTGTGTAGAGAGGAGTTGGGGGCTCCCCGCCGCCGCCGCCACGGCGTTCTGTTACGTGAAGCGACACGAGGCGACCTCCACTAACTAATTATTTATTAACAAATTCCAAAACGCGCGCCGCGCAGAGATCAAAATCAGCAATCTCCCTTGTCGTGCAGTATTTTCGTGTCCTTTTTTCAGACCTTGGGAAGCTTGATGAGTCTTCATCAATGCTGATTATCAACGCTACCCGACCCCCCCCCCCCCCCCTCTCTCTCTCTTTTCCCTTCGCCAGACCTTGTAACCGCCATGTAAATACGACAAAGTGTGATGAAATTTGCGTCCCTGTTGCGTTCCGTCTGTTGACATTATTCTGGGCTGAGGCAACTCGCTCCAAAACTTGCTCAGACGGAAAAAACTTAGGCGCTATCAAAACGACAGATTAAGAGGGAGAGCGAGAGAGAAAGAGTCGCCACCCTTTGACAGGGGGACGAGAGAAACAGAAGATGAATTTGTCATCGCTTTTCGGGGAAACCGAAGCAAAACGCATTTTGAAAAAAGAAAAAAATCTCGTCAACAAGAGAGAACGACGAACTCTTGGAGCGCGGACTCTTGTGAGTGGAAGAAGGAAGACAGAGGTTCCCCGCGTACTCACATGGTGACAATACTGTTCTGCTTGCCGCCCTCGGGGATCACGGGGGGCAGGTAGGGCACGAACACCGGGCCGGCCACGGACGCCGCCTTCTGCCCCGTCTGAGGAAAGAGAAAAGCAGGGCTCCAGTCAGAAAGAAAAAAAAAGAAAACAAGAAAAAAGAAAATAATAAAAGAAAAAAACACTCGGAAGCGCGGCAGGCGCTGGGATGCCGTCCCGTTTCGCACAGGTGAGCAGCGGGCTGCCTACCCGCAGGCGCTCCGGCGGGAGGGAGGGAGAGAGACGGGTAGAGAATGGAGCGAGGCGGCCGCCTCACCTCTCTCTCACTCACTCACAGGCTTTCCACACGCACACACTCACACGCACACTCACACACACATCGTACCAAGAGCGTGGAGCCGTCAAAGTCCCGGGGCGGGAGCTGCGTGTAGTACCGGTACTGAGGGCTGCCGAGACCCAAGCCGCCATCCCCGCCGGGGCCGCCCACCCGCGGCGGCTTGCTGTTCCTGAAACAACAAAAAATAATTTAAAAAAAAACTAATTAAATAAATTTTTGGTGAGTTCTTTTTAGGGATTTTTTTTTGTTCTGCAAGAATTTGCATCTTTTTTTTCTCATCTTCCTCCCCGCGTGAATTGAGATCACTTGAAAGCCGAGCCGATTTCACGCTCTGCCGCTCTAGTTTGTCTCAGCTGGGGGGGGGGGGGGGGGGTACAGAGAAGAAGCTCGCGACCCATAGCAAACGATAACGCCCACACGTCCCGAGCTAAGAATAGTAGTGCGCGGGCTGTAGCGTCGCTTTCACCAAAACAAAAAAAAAAGGAAAGCCTTTTATCGTTTTCGGACGTTCCATATTTATTTATAACCGAACCAGACGCGCGGCAGCGGTGGGTAATATCCGAGACTGTTGTGATGACGAGCCAGTGGAAATTAGGGCGGGTCTAGGCGCTGGCCTAGGAGGCGCCGAGACAGAGTCCCCGGTAATAACGGGGGTAAACAAGCGACGCTTAGCATAATCCTGACCGTGTCGACGGCTTTGACGTGCGTGAGAGCCCCGTTGGAACGGGTCTCCAATGTGAACTACACCAAAAAAAAAACAGGCAAGAACTGTAGTTTTTGTACAGAGAACTGTAGCTCCACCGAAGGAAAAGTACTGTTGTGTAATTTGGACAAACTGTAGTTGTTCGAGTTTCCGTCAAGTGCAAACCACAGTAAAAAAATTGAGCTTGTGGAACTACCGTTTAGGCACTGTAGTTTCTTGGTGTAGTTCACACTGGAGATCCGAGCTCGGCCTTTAGGCGGTCAAGTCGCCGGCCGGCGCACAGGCCACCAGGATGACGTCAGACCGGCGCCATGTGGGGGCCCCGTCAGCAGCCATGGGGGGGAACTTTGCCCCGATGACGGTGCATGGCACCCCCGCATCGTCACCACAAACTGCAGCAGCCACGCGATGTCCAACCCAAGGACGGTGCGGCGCTAATCTCACACAAGGGAGGAAGTGAAAGCAAAAACAAAAAAAAAACTACGCAAACGCGAAAACTATGCAGCAAGCGTTGCAACATACTCGTGACGATCTGATTTTCCGCCGTCTTTCATTTTCCGATTTTCTTAAAAAAAAATTACTCCTTGGATTATTTTTTTTTCTTTTTCTGATTTAAAAAAATAGCATCGACCCTTGATTTGATGTTTGTGAGGGGCCGTCTGGGTGAGCGAGTGAGACGGCGCTAGACAGAGACAGACACACACGTACCTGTACTGGTACTGGTTGGCGAACACCAGAGGCTGCGTCGACTTGTCCGTGTCCGAGCGGCCCGCCTCGAAGTCGCTCGTCTCAGAGTCGAACGTGAGCCCCATCACCCCCACGCTACAAAAGCACAGAAGCACAGGGCGAAGCGGCGGGGTGAGCGAGTGCGAGAGAGACAGTGCGAAAAGAGCAGGCGGCAGCAGCAGCAGGAGCGACAGAGACAGAGGGAGCCCAGTTTTTGGGCCCCCCGCGATAAAGCGGAATAATAAATGTTTTCCAGGGCCGGGCCGCGCCGCGGGGGTCACGCGCGGAGCCAGGTGCGCGTCCGTCTCCCTCCCACCCTTATCGGCGAGACGGGGAGAGCGAGAGAGACGGGACATGCCGAGGGTCAGGGACTCCCTAGGCTAGGGCGAAGATGTTTGCATTCGTTATCGGTCCTCCGTCTCTCTCCCTCCCAGCCGCCGACCCGCAGCTGATAGGTGCGTCTGTCTGTCTGTGTGTGTGTGTGGCGTGTGGGCGTGTGAGAGAGAGAGACGGTTGCTATTTGCACCAATCTGGGCACGGCATGATCAACCCCCGGGCTCGTGTGCACTCAAACAACATTCGACAAGTGCACAAAATTTTCAAAATCCTGCTCCAAATACCAAACCGGGTAACCCCAAAAATAGTTAACTTTACAAATACTAAAAAAAAATACAAATTTCTGAAAAAAAAATATTGAGGGCGGTGTACTCGATTCCAATCTTGCGGACGATTAGCCATTGGCGAGCGCGGTCGGCGACCCGGGCTCGGCGGCGGGAAGCCAAGCAGGAAGTCGGACCCAGTTCAAATTAAATTCGCACTCCGGAAGCCACGCGTTCCTTCTTTTTAAATTTTTTTCCCGCCGCTGCTGCCGCTGCTGCTGCAGTAGTGCCGTGTACATCAAAGAAAAAGCGACTCAAAGCGTGTAATGACGAAAAGTAATTAGCGGCGTGTAACCGCCACCTGACAGGTGTGGCATCGCCACCTCCCCAGAGCCCCTCGTGTGTAAGCCGGCAGGCCTTCCACGGCAGACGGGGATTTCGCCGGGGATAAGCAGGGCAAGAGAGAGAGAGAGAGAGAGAGAGAGAGAGAGAGAGAGAGAGAGAGAGAGAGACGATTTAGACGCGCGCGTGCAGCACAACGCCACGGATTCGAGTACCATTTTCGGTGCGGGTTCGAATACCAGGAGGCGCGCGCCGCCGCGGGTTCGAGTACAATCTTCGGCGTGTGCGGGCCGACAATCCGCCTGCGTGAATGTGTGCGTGTGTGCGTGTGTGCGCGTGTGTGTGCGTGTGTGTGTGTGTGTGTGTGTGTGTGTGTGTGTGTGTTTGCAAAGTGTCGGCCCCAAATAGCCCTGCATTGTCCCGCAGAGGGCGGCGACTGCAAACACGAAGGGCAAACAGCGCCCCGCCTCTTTGCCAATGCCACCCGGCCACCCTCAAACCTCGGCCGCCACCCCTCCCACCTCCCCTCGGCGTGCCGGCGCTGCCGCGCCGTACGAACTTTGGCACCGAAAATCAACGAGAAAGGCCGAGAGAAAAAAAAACATAGGCGTTTCGTTAAGCACACATCTTTACTTCCCCCTCGGTCATGCTTCACCAACGTGACTCAAACGCCGCCAGTCCAAAGAAAAACAAAGCGGAAACAAAAGAGAGCCGGCGAGAGCCGGCCTTCCCCGCGCAGGGGTGGCGGTATTCGAACCCGCCGGAGAGCGGTGGTATTTGAACCCGCGCCGAACTCGGCTTTATTTTTTAAAACCCTGATCCCCGAGCAGGCTCCCTGGAGTACGCGACCCTCCGAGCCCGCCGCCGCCGCCGCCGCCCAGACCACTCCAAATGATTAGCCGTATCCTTCGCGTTATCTTCGGCCCCGCGGTCCGCAGCTGCCGCACCTGCCGCGACAGGTGACCTCGCGGCTCAGCGACGGCGGCGGCTCTGAGAGGTTAGGGACGCCCACCGCGCGCTAGACACCTGGCGACGACGCCCGCAGCCTCCTCTCCACCACCACCAACACCTCCCCGCGCACCGTCCCCTCTCGAGCCTAGTCACACTCACACACACACACACACACACACACACACACACACAGTGCTCGACACTCACCCGAAGCTCCTGCGGCTGCCGCGGCTCGCGTCAGAGGACAGCAGCGGCTGGGACTCGGAGCCCGAGTCCACGTCCTGCGATGCCCTCCAGGACGGCCTGCCGGCCGGGTTGGGGTCCGGGTTGGGGTTCCTGTCGTACATGGTGGCGGCGGCGGCGGCGTCGACGACGGCGTGCTGCTGCAGCGAGGGTTGCCGGCGGACTGGCACACCGGGGTGCACTGCGACGGCTCACGGCGCCCGCAGACACATGTGGCGGTCAGGCTGACGGGGGGCAGGGGGTGTGCAGAGCAGAGCAGCGCAGCGCCGAGTCACCGAGACCGCCGCCGGGCAGCCAGGAAGCCTCACTGGAACTCTCTGCCGGCGCTGGCGGCGTGCGGCCGGCCCGGGACTGGTCTTCGGGGGGACGGCGGCAGGGGCGGGGCGAGGCAGGGGAGCACCACAACCAAACAAACGGGACCCTGGCCGGGGCGGGGCAGGGCAGGGGACAGCCGCGGGGCCGCAGGGGGGGCGGACGCGGACACGCGATTCCCTGCGCGAAAGCGATATCCGCGCGCCTTGTCGCACACCGCGCCTCGCACTCGCACCCGCACGCAGTGACCGCGGCGCCACTCCCCGGACGCGTCCCTCTGGCGTTACGTAAAGATAGGTGGTTGCGTAACGCGGACGCAGCCTCGCCGGCCTCGACGCGGCTTCGTGAGCGCGCGCGCTTTTGCCTTCCCTTTTGAATCGGCGCGCTGTGATTGGTCGGCGCGATCCGGCGCTGCCAACCTCGGCCGGGCCCGCGACCCGGCGCGCGCGCGCCGTCCCCGCGGCGCGTGCCGTCTTTGTCGCTTCGCGGAGGGTTCGACGAGGACGGAGGACCTCCCCGCGGGCGTCCTGGCCATCCCCGGGCGGGCGGAGCTCCGGCGGCGCCGGGGCGGCCCGAGCCGTGCGGTTGGCAGCGGGAAGGACCAGCAGACGACGCGAGGGCGAAATATGCGGGCGGGGCGGAATCTGGGCGGGGCGGCGGGAGGCGGGGGCACCTGCCAAGTCCAGGCCGCGCCCCGCCGTACCCGGGACTTCCCTCTGGCACGGGGACAACGGGGACCTCCCCAGCCTCCCCCTCCCCCGCCCCCACCCTGCTCAAACCTAACAAACTCAAACGCAGGCCGCGGCCCCGCGAACCCCGTTCGGCCCTCGCCGATGAAAATGGCCCGGGAGGGGCGTCGGCTCGCGAAAACGCCCAGGATCCCGGCCGGCGGCGAGGCGCGGGTCCACGGGGGTGATTCTGAATTTTGGCGGGAGCCGGGCGTAGGTTTCCCTTTCGTTGTTATCGATCAGCTGGCTCAAGGGCACCTTGGCCGGGGCGCGGAGCGGACGGGCCTCGGGCCTGCGCCCGCCAGCCCGCCCGGCCCGGCCCAGTCGCGCGCGACCAGTGTCCTTCACAGCCGGTCCGGTCGTTGGACTGCCGAGTCGAGCCAGTCGAGCGACGAGCCCCGAAGCGCACAGCTGACCAGCTCCCCCTCAGGATGACGTTGAAGGCGACCAAAGTCGACACCAAGGTGTACGACGGCCAGAAGCCGGGCACCAGCGGCCTCCGCAAGGCCGTCAAAGTGTTCCAGCAGCCGCACTACACGGAGAACTTCGTGCAGTGCATACTCAGCGCCCTCGGCCCGGAGTGCGCCGGCAGCACCCTGGTGGTCGGCGGCGACGGCCGCTACTACGGCAAGGAGGCCGTCGACAAGATCATCAAGATCTCGGCCGCCAACGGGGTGAGGCTGGAGGGCAGCGTGAGGCCGCGCGGCGCCGTGACCTCCGACCGGTGGACCCGACCCCGACCCCCCATAACCTCCCGACACTAACCTTCCCTATCCCGAACGCCCACCACACCTCCCTCGGTGTCCGTGAGGTGTTCCCATGTTTTGTTGTCATGTCAGAGCGTAGGGCCTACGCGGTTCTTAAGTTCGCACTCGACGTTTTCTCGCTCTTTGTTTTTAAAAATTAATGTGCGGTCTTTTCTGTTTGTTTTGTTAAAGGTGTCAAAGCTCATCGTAGGTCAGAATGGGATTCTATCAACTCCTGCTGTTTCATGCTTGATCCGTAAGTTTAAGACCACTGGTGGAATTGTCTTGACCGCGAGCCACAACCCTGGTGGTCCCGACAATGATTTCGGCATCAAATTCAATTGTTCCAACGGAGGTATGCATCATGTTAATGTTACTTTATGTTCAGTTAGTCTTTTCACTTTCACACCCGATATAATAATTTTTTTTGCATGCAGGACCTGCCCCTGATGGTGTCACAAATCAGATTTACGACCTTACCACAAAGCTAACTAGTTATTCCATTGTTCCGGACTTGAAATGTGCCATTGACAAGATTGGGGTTCAAACATTTGAGGTGACACCGAGATTTCAATTTGTATTTTTTTGCATGTGGAGATTGTGTGAATATTTTTAATATCTGCTCCTGTCCTTTATAGGTTGAAGGGAAACAATTTACTGTAGAGATCATTGATTCTGTAGCGGACTACCTTGATCTTATGAAGGAAATCTTTGATTTTGCTGCCATCAAGAAACTGCTTCAAGGAGGTTTCAAGGTTCTGATTGATTCCATGAATGGAGGTATGCCTAATGCCCGACGGTGATCTTTGTCTTGAAATTAAACCATTGCATACCTTTTCTAATGTACTTGGTTCCAGTCACTGGTCCCTATGTCCAGAGAATATTTGTGGAAGAATTGGGAGCCCCAGTTGACAACACAGTTCGCACAACGCCGCTTGAAGACTTTGGTGGCCATCACCCTGACCCCAACCTTACTTATGCTGCTGATCTTGTGAAATCCGTAGCAAGTGGAAACTATGACTTTGGTGCTGCTTTTGATGGAGATGGGGTTGGTTCTTAATACTTCTTTGTTTTTCTAATAGTAAATTTTGCTTCACACGTTAACTAAGTCTCGCATTTGTTTTCCAGGACCGTAACATGATTCTGGGTCGCAAGGCATTCTTTGTGACACCGTCTGACTCTCTCGCTGTTTTAGCTGCTCACCTCGATTGCATCCCTTATTTCAAGAAGACTGGTGTGAGGGGATATGCCCGCAGTATGCCCACAGGAGCTGCAGTCGACAGGTAGAATACTTACCAAGCATTATTTATGGAGTACGTAATTGGTCTTGGTTTGCTGACCTGTATGGTGCCTTCTAATTTTCACAGGGTAGCTGCTGCTACCAAGAAAGAATTTTTTGAGGTGCCTACTGGCTGGAAATACTTTGGCAACCTAATGGACGCTGGTCGTCTGTCATTGTGTGGAGAAGAGAGTTTTGGGTAAGTGTGCAGGTATTTCGTTGCTTGGCCCACCTGCAATTGTGATCAGGATGTAGTGTACTGAAGGTGTGTTTATTCATCAGCACGGGCTCTGACCACATCAGAGAGAAGGATGGAATTTGGGCCGCTCTGGCCTGGCTTTCGGTGCTCGCGCACACAGGAAAATCTGTAGAAGATACCTTGTTAGCGCACTGGGCTATTTACGGACGTAATTTCTTCACAAGGTATCTCTAACCCTCTATGATTCATTCTGAGCATTTGCAATTTTGTCATTCGTGCTGGTATTTATGTCTTTTCATATTACAGATATGACTATGAAAATTGTGCTTCAGACCCTTGCAATGAGATGATGAAGAAATTAGAGGAGCTTGTTGCTTCCCCAACATTCCCGGGCACAAAGTACAGCAATGGCGGCAAAACTTATATTGTGAAAGAGGGAGACAATTATGCCTACACAGATCCGATTGACAAAAGTTTTGCCTCTAAGCAGGTACTAAAGCTTAATGGAACTGTGGAAGATTCCCTATTACTCATTTTTAATTTGTGAATAATTAATTGATATTTTTCGTTAGGGAATCCGAGTCTTGTTTGAAGATGGATCTCGTCTGATCTTCCGATTGAGTGGAACTGGTAGTTCAGGAGCCACAGTTCGTATGTATGTGGACAGTTATGAATCTGATAAGAGCAAGCACTCATCTGATGCGCAGGTAAAGTATTATCTTACATCATTTTCCTTTAAAGTTTTTGTAAAGCGAATGGAACTGGAACATTATCTTTGGTTCAATTATTCCCTCAGGATATTTTGAAGCCTCTCGTGGAAATTGCCCTGGAGTTGTCAAAGCTCAAAGAATTCACTGGCCGCCAGGAGCCAACAGTCATCACCTAAACACAATCATTGAAGAGTTTTCACAACTCGATTGCTCATTTGTCGCCAAAAAACATTTATCCTAAGCATGTAGTTTAGTTGATTTGGAAAATATAACTGTACCTACTACCTAAGTTACATATTGCTGAATTCTTCTTTCGTAGGTTTTAGATGTGAAGTTGCTTACCAATGTTTTTATACCAAGCTTATTGCTACTTTAAGATGTCTTCCTTATCAGCAGCTAGTTACATATTTCCAACTTCTCTGTAAACTATTTCAGAATGCCTTCTGTGTTATTACACCTTGAATATCAATTTTGCATTTCTTTCATTTGATCAGATTTTAATCAAGTATGTTGGGTGAAGTTGTTCATTCTTTGTGGGAAACTGACCTGTTTGCTCAAGATTGTATAGGTAGGATTCAGGTTGTGGATTGTGATGGTAAAATTTGAAAATACTTTTATGCCTAGTCACCAGTCATGCCTTACATTTTTAATTTGCTTAAATTTTGTTAAGTTTGTTGTTTTAATTATTTTTTTAAAAAAATGTGTAGGGAGACGAATAAAGCTTTGAAGAAGTGGCATTGTTGTATGTCCTGTGTGATACCCTGGAAGTGTTTTGTTTAAATGGTTTGTTACCCTCATATCCTTCCTTGACATACTTGCCTAGCGGTGTGAATGGTAACAAATTTATAATTGGTCTTAACTCCGCTGAGTCCTTAAAATTCAAAACTGGTAGCCTGTCTAGGAAGGGACATAATGGCTCATCATGGCGAAGTCCGTTTAGGAAAGTAACTTTTGTAGGCCGCTTTTCCTCATCTTATAGGTAGAGTAGGATGGCGTTCGTTTCATCATAATCTAACTTAGCATAATATGGGGATGCTGTGCCTTCTGTGATTGATGCAATTGCTTCATTTTTGTCGTGTCCGAATGTTCTGTTGCAACACAGGATACTGATCAGAAAAAAGATAGAGCATTGGTGGTTAACTTCGGTTGCCCTCTTGTTGCTGGAGAATTGACTGTACAAGTTATATGGGTGTAAGTGTGAATGGAAGAGTGTGGAATGCTTTATTGTTCTTGAGTAAGTTGTATATATTTGGAAACCACCAAAGACTTATATTTTTAAGGGAGAGAGAAAGATAATGTTTGGCCAAGTAAGTCGCCCCAATGGTTAACTCTGTAGTTGTAGATCGAGTGGAAATGAATTAGTTGCTTTGACAGATGATCCAGGAATCTGAATGTCTTTATTTTGTTTTGGAAATATAAATGAAAATATGGTATTTTGAAGTTAGCTTTGGATACATACTTTCATGTATTTGCAGGCATCTGAAACTTGGCCTCAAGTGTCTCGGCCTTACAAGTTTTGTTTGTTAGTAGCATTTTTAGTGAAAATTTTGGCTTAAAATGGTATGTGCCTTACTCTTGTATGTAGATTAAAAAATTGGATTTGATTGTTAGAATTTTTCCCCATTCAAATAGTGGTTGGGACTTAATTTTGTTTCAACTAACAGTTCAAATAACTCTTCTCATTTTGACTGTGACACCTGACATCTTTTAAATAAATTCTACTTTATGTTTTATATCCTAAGTGTTATAGAAATTTATTGAATTGAAAGCTTTGATGGTAGTAAGGATGTGTATGATAAATGAATTTTAAGGAATGCCTCATCCATAGGATTCTGTAAGCATCCTTCTCTACTTCTAAGCCGCAATTTGTGACTGCTGCAAGTCCCTCTGAAAGTGGTGTTATGTGCTAAGATCCCAAGATGCTCCTGGTGTGTGGAATTAGGAGAGGGTTGATGTATTGCTTTATTGTTGGCCCGATTCCTCATGCTTGGCAAATACAACTAAGAGAAATAAATGGGAGTAAGTTTTATTTTGTGGTGCTATGTTATTTTTAAAATTGCTACTGTTTTTGCCCTATTGGACTTATCAGAGGGAACCATAGCAGGAAAAAAAAATTAGTTGTAAATATTTGAGGAACTCGGGGGACCTGATAATTTTTGTCAGATCCTGTGACGTGTAGGTCTGTACCTATTTGTTCCACAGGACGACAGCCAGAGACCAGCAACGACTGCCTTGAATGCACGCTAGGCTATTCACAGGATGGTGATAGTGTTTTCTGCACGTCCCTCTATTGTGTCTAGCTAGCACGCTATGTAAAGTAGTGAGATTATTTTTGTATAGATTTGTGAAGTGTGTGAATGGCAAGGATTTGTTAAACATTCTACATGGTTAATGAATTGCAATTTTCTCCTAAATCTGGTGGATTGCATCTCATTGTTATTTGTTGCTTTGCTGCCAATGTAAAAGCAAGGAGTCATGTCTCAAATTTATTGTAATCCTTGGTTTTTTATGCTCATGCACTTTTGTGTTGGACTCCAAGCATCTTGTGGTGTTACTTAATGCATACATTTTACAAATATTTTATTTAACTTATGTTGCCATATTGTTTTGCTTGGAATTTTCTTTTTTTGTGTGTATGTGTGTGTTGCAAATGGGTGGGTGTGAATGAAATAACTTGTACAAGAAACGCGCAGCAGATAATTCCGAAGAAGAGTGAAATGAATGTTGTACTCTGGAAACGGTGAGAATCTAAATGTTGCTATCAGTCAAGAAAGCATTGCCAATAATAAAAGAGAGCAGATCTCCCATGTATCAAGAAAATTATCACTATCTCTGAATAAAATGAACTATATTGTTTTATTTCTACCAAATATATCTGAAATTATTTTTCCTATCATCCCGTAAATACCCCCAACCAGAGATACCCCCTGTAATTATTATTAGTATTTTAAATTAAAAAAAAAATTATACATGAATGATGTACACATCACACTCGTATCAAAGGCTTAACGCTTAACGGCTTAACGTGTGGTGCAAGTTGTGCTGCCTACCCTCCCGGCGTCGTGGACATGTTTTTCGCATTTTCCGGAGCCATGAGGGCCATGCGGCACATATTTCTTGACGGAATGACGTCTAGGGGTCGGCTTTGTTTTGTGGGGGAATTGGGGTAATAATAAGGGATGACCATTCAAGTTCGTGGTACGTACGTGGACAGTTTAATGGGACATATGATTAGTGTACAGCATATTCTCCGAAATGTTGTAGAACAATACATGGTATGTCATATTGCAAACTATACAAATATAATTCTTAATATATCATTCTCATAGATTTATCTGTGTTAAAATAATTTTGTTTCTTATGCATATTAAAAGTTAGCTCCACAGCCCAACAAATACCTTCAGGAAGAAGAGCATTTCATCTTCATTCATAGCTTGTATTTTGGAAGATCACTTCTTCTGGTAATTCATTTTCTTTCTCATACCTCATTGTACCCATTCAGTTATCCTTTAAAAGGAGCAACTTAATTTTGTTTTCAAACCACCCATTAAGTGAATTGCTTCTAACAACTGCTATTATCTGAGACATGTTGAAAATGAAGAGAGAATGCACAGCTAAAGCAAGTATTGTACAGTAATTCATACTTTAAATGGGGTACTCTGTTCACTACAGTGTAAAGGCAGTTCTATTTCAAATGACAGAAATTTTCTGCTCCTCAGTCATTGGATTTTCCCAGATTTTTTTTTTGTTCTTATGGCTAATACCTGTACTATTCCATCCTTTGCCTTTGTTTTCTTTGGATGGAATAGAATCACAAAATTTCAATAGTCACAATTTTCTGACACTTAAACAAGAAGTAAACCCTCCCTGCTGTGAGGCTGAAGTATAGCCTTCTTTCTGAACTATCTCTGTTACAAAAACTATCGTGCTGGCACATTAAGTTCAGGAATAACAATAGGCCTTGGTTATTTTTGTTCCACTTTTTAAAAAATGCTCAGGTAGTGCATATTATGGTTGGTGTTTCTGAATAAAATTTGTCCTCTTGTTTAGTGACAGGAAACAAGGGAATGACCAGCATTCTGGTACTAACATTAGCGTACCTCTCTCTTCCACATGCTTAATTCATTCAAGATACTAAACAACTTTGTACCATACCCTCACTTCTCTCTGCCCTTACTCTTTCCTCTCCCATTAAACGCCCCTCCTCCCCATCATAATTTCAGAGGGCGACTCAGGTTTCTTTAACTTGGCATCCATCTGGGTAATGCAGGTCGCCATGGATGGATACCACCTTTCTCTTAATTTGGCACACCTTGTTTTCGATCAATAATCAGTTTTCTGCAGAGCTGATTATACGAAAGATAAGAAGTTGGGACCCACAAGCTAGTTTTTTTTTCTTTTGTACCTGCACAAGCTTAATCAACATCCCAATGAAAGGCGAATTTGCCTTGTACGTCTCATCAAAATGATTGCATGAATTGAAATGGTAAGTTCAATATATGGCCTGAGCTATTTTGGCTATAAACCTTTGATACAATGTAAGAAGTCAATAATCTTCTGTAAAATATAGACATATGCTTTACCACATTAAAACTAAAGTAAAATTACGTTAGAAGCAGAAGTAAAGCTTGGAAGCAGAGATGAAATGATTATCAACTGCTCAACTATTAACTCATTCCATGAAAATAAGATGAGTTCAACTTTGCTGAATGCGTATGAATAAGAAAGAAAATAGTATAGGGCACCACCCACCACTCCTGACCGTCACAAAGGTCACAGTGGCCACCGGTGGCCTGCTCCATCTGTTCCTAAATTGAATTTCCCTCCATGTTCTACACATGTGGGCTGATACGCCTGGGAATAATCTGGACTGAGGCCTTTGTCGGCACTCGAGTGGATCCAGCAGGAGAGTAACAATAGGCCAGTTTAACATTTTCTATAGGCCTTGACACCTCTAGCACACATAATTACCACACAGCCAGATAGGCACTAGTAGGACCTAAAAGAGGATTGGAACAACGGGCTGTTCCATCTTAATGATATGGCTGGATATCTTTCTTCTTTCCTTCTACAGGACATAAATTCATTACGGGGAAGCGGACAATATTTGTTTTCCTTAATAAAAAGTAAAATAAAATGGGAGCTGGTACATTAGTGCCTTGTTCGGAGCAAGCACAACCTTGGTCTCTTGTGATAGGAACAAGGAACGCCATCATATGGAAAGCTTAAAATTGTCTTCTCCTTCCATTTTCTCTTGCAGCCAGTATGCTAAAATATCGCGATGCTAGAATCTAGGGGGGAAATCAGAATCAGGTACTAAGTAAGAATATGTTTTTATACAGGTAGAAGAAAATTTTGCTAACTTGAAAATATCAAGCTGTGAGGGAATGTAACTTTTTTTTCTCTGTTAAAATGACAGTCGGTATCGAGCAAACGTGCACGCGGACGTCAGACAAACTACACAGCCAAAAAGTCGACACCGAACGCGCGTCGTTCATTCCTGGTCACGTTTCGGAGATAAATTGACTGATTCGACGTCGAGTTGTTGAAGTCGCCGCCTGACTTTCTCGCCAGGACCTCAGTCCTCAGTCGCGGCCCTTCCTCTTTCTTCCCCCTTTTCCCGCTCAACCTCGCCGGCTGGCTGTCGGAAGACTCAGGTGTCACGGCAGGGAACGCCCTTACGTGACCACACACGGAGTCCGGGAGTTGGCGTATACACAGCAAGGTTAAGGAAGGAGTCAATCCCGGTTCTCTCTTTTTTTTTCTCCAGCATATATAGCAACGCAAAGAAATAAAAACGATTTATTTATTTTCCAGAGTACCCATCTTAAAATTCAGGATATTTGGTAGGAAGTTTTATTTTCAGCATTAGCATGTTGGTATCTTCGTCGCCGTCCTGCCGCCGCTCCTCTGCCGAACGTGTTCCAGCCACGTCGTCGCCGACCCCGCTGTCGGGGCTCCGTGCCGCGGGACGCGGTCCGGGAGAGGAGGGGGGAGTGGGGGAGGGGGGGGGGGGGGGAGAAAATAAGGGCGTGGAAGATCTCTGACGCGGCGCTGCAGATCCAGCGCACGCTCGCGGAGGACAAGAAGAGCCAGGGGGTGGAGTCGGGTGGAGCCGGGCCGCCTAGGGCTTGCCGTCCGCCTTGCCCGACGACGGCCGACCGTTCGGCTTGAGGCTGTTGCCGCTGCCGCCGCTCTTGCCGTCCTCCGGCGGCTTCCTGGAGGCCGTCGTCGCCGTCTTCCTGGTGCTTCCGTTGCCGCCCTCCGGCAGGCCGTCGCCGTCGCTGCCGGCCTCGGCGCCCATGCCCGGCGCGGGGGTCGCCGGCGTCGGGTCGTCCTGGAATAAGGGGTTCTTCACCTCCATCTCCTGCGTCTGCAAGGGAAGCACACGGGCAGCGGTTAGCCGGGCTGCGTGGGAAGGGGGGGGGGGGGGGGGAGCGCCTGCGATGCGGTGGTTAGGCCAGCCCGCCAGACACGCGCGTGCGCGGGCCTGCCTACCCACCGCACCGCAGGCGCTCTCCGGGGGCCACGAACGGGTGAAGTTTCTCATCGCTTACCGGGGCCAGGCCGGGGCACTCGTAGACGGTGTAGTCGCCCTCCTCGTTCTCGTCCTCGCTCTCGGCCTCGGACATGGACCCCCGTCGGCCTCCCGCAGCTCGGCTGCGAACACGGTGCGGGGCACGGGACAACGTCAGGGCCATGGGGTGGCGTGCTGCTGCTGCCGCGCACCGCACCCCCGCCGCCCGGCACTAGCCGGACCACGGGGATGTACAGTGTGAACTGCACGACGGGGACCCCAAGGGGCCGCCGCCGCCGCCGCCGTGGCCGCCGCCGACTTACTTCTCCATGGCGAGGATCTGCTGCTTCTGGTGCTGGTAGTGGTACATCTGCGCGGACTGCGCCAGCCGCCGGTCGCCCGTCGGGCTGATGTCCTTGTTGGGCCCCGTGACGCCGTACGCGGGGTACTCGACGTCCGCGGCCGCCTTGGCGTTCCGGTGCAGCCTGCGGACATGCGAGGTCGTCGGTGAGGTCACCGTCAAGGCCGCCGACAAGGTCACCGTGTCCAGGTCGCCGCACACCTCCCCGGCGGCGCCGGGCTGCACGGCGGGAGTGGCCACAGTGCCCGCTGTGGTTGTGGTGGTAACAACACCAACGACCATACCCCCCCGCAGTGGGCTCTTTAGGGGCCGCCGTAAAGTAAAGAAAAAAAAAGAAGAAAACAAGAACACGACGGACGAATTGGAAGCGTCGTCGTCGCTCAGTCTCCCTCCGGTTTATGGCTCGTGGCTTTAGCTGCCGCTGCTCCGCCGGCCCCGAAAGTCCGATAGTCCTTGGAGGTCCTTACGGCCGTGCCCGGCGCTGCTAGACCCTCTCGTACCGCGCTTTACAACTGTACAAGTTTCAATACGTATTTTAATCCGTTCTGGATAGCGGCAGAGAGATATCTCTCGCAGCAGGAATGGTGGCTCCCTTCTCTCTCTCTCTCTCTCTCTCTCTCTCTCTCTCTCTCTCTCTCTCTCTCTCTCTCGCTCGCTCGCTCGCTCTCCCCCCGGAACTTATCCGGTTGCACGTCGGGGGCTCAAACTATGGAGTGCCGCCGGCACTGGCTTATACTTCGTGGGGGGCAGGAGGGTCGGGTGAGGGAGGGGGGAGGGGGGAGGCCGCGGTGGGCCGAGCGCGCGTGTGCCTCTAAATGGCCCCTTGAGTACTCCCGCACGACGCGCGGACGCCCGACCTCCCGCCGAAACCTGCCCCTCCCCTCCCATCCTCCCTCTCCTCAAGATCCTCTCCCTCCCCCCCCCTCCCCTCCCCTCCCCTGCTGCGCTCTCGTGCAGACACTGAAGGGGTTGTGGAGTGGTGCGCCCCGGCGGTAGGAGAGGGCACAGGTCTTGGGGCAGGTAAAGGGAAACGCTGAGACACGGCCAAGGCGGTGGGTGTAGTGGGAGGGGTAGGGGGGGGGGGGAGGGAGGGGAGGGAGATTCGAGTAATTAACTCAAGGGCGGCACAGCGGCCCGCAAACCCCTCTGGAAATCATCAGAAAGTTGGCCAGTGACGAAGTCGTCAGGAAACAGGGGGGAACCGAGGGGGGCCTCAGTTCGCGGACGGGTGTACACTGACTGGTGACTGGACCGGACTTTTCCATTGACTGGAATGAAAATTTTGCGATCATTTATGGTTTCTGTGTTCTGAGCTGCTACCCACCCCAAAGTAGGTTAAAAAGTCATTCCTACCGTGACCAAAACTCAAAACGAAAATATTTTTGTTTCGCTTAGAAATATGAATATGTGGATGCTTATGAAAAAAAATGCAAAAATGGGTGGGCACTACCTCGTCCCAGGCCTCCGCCTGGAACCCTCCTGCTTAACTTCGGTGTTCGAATGGGAACCGGTGTACCAGGTATCGACCGCCGCTAAGACACAGGCACAACGCAGCGGCCTTTTTCAGGGGCACGCTTCCGCAACGGTCAATGTAGCCCCCTCCGCCAGCCAGATTTCCGGAATCAACTCCCTTCGACTGGCTGGTTGGTCTGTGGCACTGCGGCCACTCCCGAGCGGACTGGGGGGGAGGTAGGCTTTCCTATATCGTACACAGCCGAAGCTGCTGTACTTCACGACGAACCCTAGTCGCGACGGCGTGTCCTCGTCTGCCAGATTCACAGGGAGCGAAAACGAAGGTACCGAACCCTAGGTACCCCCGTAGCATACACCCGAGTCTCCGAACCAAGTTTCCTTGGTAGACACAGAGCCCCCCCGCCGGAAACCCCGGGCGACCGAGAGAACCTCGGACCCGGGAACGGGGGTAAGCCCGACCGTGCTGCGGGAATCTTCAAGTTGAAACCCAACGCTTACATCTCTCAGTGACGCAGCGCGCACGGCCGTTCAGACAGCCATACCAACGCCACGTTCGGAAGTATATTTTACCCTCTGTCTTCCAAGCGCAGACACAAGAAAAATTTTGAAGAACCAGCCAGACTCGAACCCACGACCTTTCTGCCGCTGGTGAGCCACCCTACCCACACGGCCACAGAGCGGCGATGGTGGTGACAGCGCGACCCCGGTACTTTAAACACCGTCGCCTTAGCTGAGCCGACAGAAAAAACGCACGGACCGGCAAAGAGTTGAACATCCGACCAGGAACTCGCCGCCCGGACTCGCTAACCACGCGGCTACCTAGCTTCGGTGTGGGGCAACCATGCGCTCCCGGTACTGTAGCCGCACGACGTGTCCAACTGGAAATTGACTGGAGTCTGACTGGAGTCTGACTGGAGAGTGACTGGAATGGAAGGCGTACACTGACTGGAAGCAGTGGGGTACCCCTCAGGGGGAACCCACCCCTTCTCTTCTGAGGGGGGGGGGGTTGACAGGACAGCTTCTGAGGCAGGTATGGCGGCGGCGGGGCGCGAACCAGGGACCCATCGATGCCACAACGCGTCTCGCTAACCACCGCTCCTCTCTTATCTCTCACTCTCTCTGTATCTGTCTGTCTCTCTCTATCGTCGTGGCCCGCGCACTTCATTTTCCGACGGCGTTTTCGTTCGCCCTTCATCTGATGGCGATGGCGGCATTCTCGTGGCATTCCGACCCGCGCCATGCCATTGGCGCTCCTCCCTACCGATTCTCCGATATAAGCCCTCTGCTCCCTCACTCTGCTCTCTCTCTCTCTCTCTCTCTCTCTCTCTCTCTCTTTCTCTCTCCCTCTCCATCGCTTCCCCACACCCACACGGCACTCCTGCTATCGGTTCGAATGCCTCTAGAGGCTGCCCCCCCCGGGACCAGACCCTGCTGCTCCACCGACTCTATGGCTCCGAAATGGAGCCCTGTCGACTCATTCTCTCTCTCTCTCTCATTCTCTCTCTCGTTCTGCCTCTCTCCCTCTCGAAGACCTCCCCCCTCCTTTCCGAGTAATTAGAAATCGCCTCCGGGCCGCTCGGAGATAAAGAGAGAGAGAGAGAGAGAGAGAGAGAGAGAGAGAGAGAGAGAGAGAGAGAGATGAAGAGATGCCCGGTCCCACGACTTGATTACTTGTGATGGTCGCCGCATAGCATAGGGAGGCTCGGCGACCGGGGTCCATGGTGACAGCGAGGGTCGACTGCTCTCCCTCCCTCCCTCCCTCCCTCCCTCCCTCCCTCCCTCCCTCCCTCCCTCCCTCCCGGTGACACAGTTACTGACACGGGCGCTAACGCAGCCAGCCCGGCTGCTCACGTCCGCCTGCGTGCGGTGCGGACTTCCCTATAGACACCTCGTATTCACGGTCACGAATGCACACACACACACACACACACACGCAACACACACACACACACACACGCGCAACACACACACACACACAGTTCGATTTCCATGTAGACACCAGCACATACCAGTGGGAGGAATAAAAAAAAAACGCCGCAAGGCCGGGGCAAAAATTAGAATCAAAAAAAATTATTAGAAAAAAAGTTGGATCAATAAAACGGATTGGGGAGCACAGTCGGGCACATAGGATGCGGCGGGCGAGGACGCAGGTGGCCCCGCCATACGATACACGTCGAGTGAGACCGCAAATCTCTCGCCCTCTCTCTCTCTCTCTCTCTCTCTCTCTCTCTCTCGCCCTCTCCCCCCTCGCTCTATCTCTCTCCCACTCTTCGTTTCGTGTGCACGCCGCTAGTTCGGCCTCAGACTGTGCGGTGCGGTTGGCATTCCGCGCCGCAGCAGCCCGCAAATTAAAGTTTAATTCTCGTCGGCAGCCGGCTGACCTGACCCGCGGCGGACCCCAATGGGGGCCCCCGACGGCCGCCCCCGACGGCCTCCAGGGGCTGCGGCCGGGACGCTTCGGCATCCTGGAGGCCCGCCTGGCCGGGTCGACCCCCCGCCGCCGCGCTTCTTTGCAGCTTCGTTCCGGACGGCGGCGGCGGCGGCGGCGGCGGCGGCGGCCCTGCCCATCTCGACGACGGGGGCCTCCACCGTGTCGCCCGGGAGCTTCTGCAGCAGACGGCAGCGTGCTGCCGCCATCCTCCTTCCTCCATACGCCCTCCTCGCCCCCCTGTATTCCTTGGTTCCTATGACCAGTATTCGTCCTTCACCCTTTAGATAGAGCCCCCCCCCCCCCCCCCCACCCCAGCCGCTTCGAAACATTTGTTTTCCAAAGCAGAGGGGACGACGCGCGGCCCAAAACTTTTGGGACCCCAAACGACGTGGAGGGTCGAGCGGGCTGATGGGATAAATGGAAGAGAGAGAGAGAGAGAGAGAGAGAGAGAGAGAGAGAGAGAGAGAGAGACAGACAGAAGGAGAGGGCGTCGTGCGACACGAGCAGCTGACTGGGAAAACAAACTGGGAAAACTGGACGGGTGCGGGATGCGGATGCTGCGGGGGCGGTCAGGAAGCCCGGTCTGACGCGGGAAGCGGCCCCCGCTGATGTGCGATGCACACACGGCCGGTCTGTCCGCCTGCCGCCTGTCCGTCCGCCGCGTCTGCTTATTCACCCTCTCACTCCTTTGTTCCTCTGTGCGCCACCCAAACCCCACCCCTCTCTCTCTCTCTCTCTCTCTCTCTCTCTCTCTCTCTCTCTCTCTCTCTCTCTCCTCTCTCTCTCTCACACACACACCACAAGGCCATGATGTGGTGGAGGGCGACCGTCCATATTGGTCCAATCAGCGCATTACCACATCTCAAACAAATTTTCACATGTTCGGGGAGGAGAGGCGGCGTGGGGGGTAGGGATACCACGGACACGTGCCCGATCATTAATTTGCGTTAAATCCAATTTATTTCGATTAAAAAAAAAAAGAAAAGCGGAATGGGGAAGCGAGGCGTAAGGGGTATGAGCGGAGCGGCAGACGGCGCAGGGTCGGCCGCACACGAGGCACGTCCGAATTCCATCTCCAGGACATAAAGCCGAACCCGGCGACGCCGCCGTAGGGGGGCAGGCAGCGGCTGGCAGCCCGCATGCAGGGGCCGTGGGGCCGTCGCGGCGTACTGCCGTCGTCGCCCCGTCTCCCTCGCACTCGTAGGGTGCTTCCATGTAGGAGAGAGAGAGAGAGAGAGAGAGAGAGAGAGAGAGAGAGAGAGAGAGAGAGAGATCTGCGGAGGCCAGTCGTGTTCGGAGGGGCGCCTCGCGTCACATGTGCGCCCGCGCAGTCGGGGGCCGGGGGCGACAATATCGTGGACCGATAGACACGGGTTCGAATACCGTTTTTTTTATTTTCGTCTTTTTTTTTCTCGTGTCGTTGCGCGCTGCTGCGCGGCAGCACCCGCGCGCCCCCCGGGTCCCCGATCGAGTTCTCGGGCGGGGCGGCAGCGGCGGTGCGCGGCTCCGGGGCTCCGGGGCTCCGGGGTGCCGCATCACCTCGCACCAATAAACACCATTCCGGCACCCTCCTCCACGCCGCTGACACCGCGGTGCGAAATCCTTGCGGCCCCCGCAGCAGCCGGAGCCGGCTTCCGGAGGGGCCCCACACCGGGGTGCCGTGACGGCGGCCTTCATTGCCGCCCGGAGGCGATCCCCCCCGGAGACCTCGGCAGAAGCCGTAGGGGAGGCCGACCAGGCCGCCGCCGCCCTCCGCAGAGTCCCCCGATGACGCGGCGCGGCCCGTTCGGGGGGTTCGGGGAGGAGGGGGCGGGTCCACGGACACACCCGCCTCCGGCTGCGGCCCGCCCGGGTCAGGGCGACCGGAGCGAGGAGTCCGGAGGCCGGAGTCCTCTCTGCTGAGGCGGCTGGGCTGAGGTGGCCCTGGGGAGTCTGGCCAGGGCCGCTGGGGCCGCCGCAATAAAATGCAGAGAAAGTGTAAAGCTCCCCCCCCCCCCCCCTCCGCCCCGTGTACCCTCACACACACACACAGACACACACACACACACAGACCTCCACACTCGTTTTCGCCGAGGCTCTGCTCCCGAGGTCAATCCAAATCGCGCGCTCTCACGCGGATGTCGGTCTGTCCTTGTCCCTCTCGGGACTCGGCCGGCACGGAGCGGGCACTCTCTCTCTCTCTCTCTCTCTCTCTCTCTCTCTCTCTCTCTCTCTCTCTCTCTCGGCCGCCCCCGGCCCGCCCCCACGAGGGGCCCCGGGCATCGGCGCCGGCGTCCTGGAGATGGATGGGGGCGGGGTGCTGGACACGCAGCTGCTGGTTTGCCCCCCTGGAAGCACCGCCTCCCTCCTCCCCTCCCTCCTCCCCTCCCTCCTCCCCTCCCTCCTCCCCTCCTCTCCGTTCGGTCGGACCGTCCAAAACTCTGCTTCGCCAATACCAACACTAAAGTTTACACGCCCTGCGGTGCGGTCGCATCACCACACCGCGGAATTTTTTTTTTGAATTGAGACCGGAGGCGCGGGGGCGGAAAGGAGGGGGGGGGGGGCGGAGGGAGGAAAGTAGAAAGGGAAAGGAGGGGGGGAGGAGGATATCAGTGCTCTTGTCTCACCTTGAACCTCTCTAGGAGGGGGACGACGTTCTGCGGAAGGCAGAGCAAAGAGACTTTTCTCCGAAGGTAACGCGCCAACGCCCCCCGCCTCCGGCCCGCCTCCGGCCCGCCTCCGGCCCGCCTCCGGCCCGCCAAAGCCCCCCCACCCACCCTGTCGTCGTCGTCGCCGGCTCCCCCCCGGGCTCACATCACGGCACCGCGCTCATACGCGTTATTTATTTAGAGTAATCCGTTCGCGAACGCGTTTGCGTATTTATTTTGCCGGCGTCCAGCGATGATACTCCCTTGCGGTCGTGGGGGCAAGGGGTAGGGGGAGAGGGGGAAGGGGGAGGGGAAGTGGGAGGGGGGGGAGCCCATCCTGTCTTTTGTGTGCCGCTATATCCCCGCGAGGGGTCATATCATGTCAGCGGGGGGCCGGTAACGCACAACGAATCTGCATTTTGTAGTACGAGTTTTCCTTTTTTTGGAAAAAAAAAATTCCCGCACTCTCTCTCTCTCTCTCTCTCTCTCTCTCTCTCTCCCTCTCCCTCTCTCTCTTACAGCGTCGTTATATTACTAGGGGTTGAGCGCGAGCATAGAGAAACGAACGACGTGCGGAATATACACCGCGCGTCGCTCCCGCTCAACTACAACTCCACTTCTTTCACAATGACCACCCCGACGGAGAGAGAGAGAGAGAGAGAGAGAGAGAGAGAGAGAGAGAGGTGGGAGTGTTTGCCCCGCGAACAGCTAACAGAAATGTCACCGCGCCACAGAAGAGCCAGCAGCAGGCCAGTCACTGCCAGACCACACGAGGGAGCGCGCGCGGCACACACACGCAACATTAACATTCAGCGCCAAGTGTGTGTGTGTGTGTGTGTGTGTGATCGTGTGCTGATCAATGCCTTATATTCCCATAGGAGGGTTATACGGGAAACCGGCAGAGAGAGGCCAAGAGAGAGAGAGAGAGCGTGAGAGAGAGAGAGCGTGTTTTTCTCGTTTCCCGACAGACTTCCCGCATGCCAGCGAACCAATCACTGCGCACCGCACCGCACCGCACTCCCCGCCGCAGCGGGCTGCTGACATTCTAACCGAACTCTGCTCTGCACTGCTCTGCGGCGCGGGGAGCGGTTCCGAATGCGATCTGATGACGGGCTGGCGACCACTCCACAAAGCAAACCTAAAAATAAAATAAAAACTTTTCCCGTTCGCTTACAAGTCATCCCTGACGGTGTCTAGTCGGTCCCGGATGTTGCCGATGTGCTCCTTGAGGTTGTTGAGCATGTCACACTCTCGCCGTCTCCGTCCCTCCCGCACGAAGGCCCACCACCACGCTGCCGCTCCTCTCGCTCGCACACACGCGCGACCACGTGCGCTCGCTGAGGCGTCCGGAGGGCCCCAGCGCCGCCGTGCCCCGCGTCCGAACGCCTCGCCGTCCCGCGCTGCACTGCGAGGCCCCCGCCGCCCCCACCGCCGCCCCCACCGCCGCCACCACCGCCGCCACCACCGCCGCCGCCACCCCCAGCCAGCAGCGGAGGCCGGGGGAGGGGCGGGCCGCGCGAACCGCACTGTATCTCCTTCTCGCTCTCCCTCCTCGGCCTCTCCGTTTGCCTCTCTCTCTCTCTCTCTCTCTCTCTCTGTCTCTCTCTCTGTCTCTCTCTCGCTGTCTTATCACAACTAAATCCCCTCCGACCATCCCCACGCTTCCCTCCCCCTCCATCCCTCCCTCCATAGCCGGTCCCCTGACACATCTCTTTTCATTCGATACGAAGCAGAACCAACACACGCCAGCCGCAAAGCGAACGAACGAACGAAACGCGCGAAACGCTACCGTTTTATTTGCGATGTATCGGATATTTTACAAATGCAGGGTGCGCGACGCGTGGGCCCGCGGAACCGTGACGGGGCAAGCATACGCCGCCTGTTCAGAAACCCCTGGAGTGGCTTTCCGGGTACGGGTGTATCTCCTACTCCGTGTGTGTGTGCGAGAGAGAGACTGAGAGAGAGGAGGGAGGGAGGGAGAGAGACCGTGTGTTGCATGTTTGCAGCAGGGCCTGGACCAGTGGCAAGAGAGAGAGAGAGAGTCTATCGTGTGAGTGAGTGAGCGGGAGGGAGAGTGAGAGTGATAGAGTTGCGAGGAGCCACCCCTAAGTACCTAACTGTGTTCCCGCGTCTGCCTCAATGTCTGCTGGGGCTATGGCGGCGGGCGGGGGCGGGCGTGCTCTGCCCTCCAATCCCATCTCGAGCTGTCGGCCACCCACTGCCCCCTCCCCTCCCCCGCTCTCCCCCTCCCCTCTCAATCGCAATGGAGTGCTCTCTGGGAGAGCGGGGGGCAGAAGCAGAGACCGGTCGGTGGCTGCTTTCTAACGTAAACTTGTCGCCAAGAGAGACGCGCGAGCCCACCACTATAAAAGGCCGTCGCGCCGTGTCGGCGGCACATAGCGGCGGCGGCAGCCGTGCCGGGTAGGCCGCCAGCGCCACGGCAGCGCGGCCGGGCTGCCTACCCTCTGGGTGACAGGCGCTCAGGCGCTCGGCCAGAGAGGCACGCGGACGGCAGACCGATTCCGAAAAAACCTCTCTCTCTCTGTCTGTCTCTCTGTCACTCTCTCTCTCTCTCTCTCTCTCTCTGGCACTCTCTCTCTCTCTCTCTCTCTCTCTCTCTCTTTCTCTCGCACTATTAGGCAGCACCCCATCAGTGCGACAGAGATGGAGCTGCTCGCGAAGGCTGCGTTCGGAATCTGCCGCGGCGAAGCGCCGCGTCAACTTATTTGACATGGGGCTAATTGTCTGTGGACCGTCTCTATCTCGCTCTTTGTGACAGTATGAAAGAGAGAAAGGGCGAGAGACCGAGAGAGAAAGAGAAGGCAGAGAGAAAGAGAGAGAGAGAGTATGCGAGGCTAATTTAGGGACTGAACGGCGCATGAGACAAGGCAGTGACAGCCGGGTGGCGTGGGACCCTGAGAATCCCAGCCGGCGGCGTCGAGCGACAGTATTAAAAAAAAATTAAATGGGCTTCTTAGAGAAAAGCGTCGTCGGCGGCAATCTTTTGCTTGGAAAGTGTCTGTTTGCGTGTTTGCGTTCTGGGGGCTCTCTGGCGTCTTAATCCGGGGAGCAGCGTTGGTTTTTCTTTTTCAGAAGAAAAAAAAGGAAATTATTTTCTCGGACGGGTTATGAAGAATCTTTCTGCTGGACGAGGACAGAACGCGCTGGCGGAGGCGAGATAGAGAGAGAGAAGAGAGAGAGAAAGAGAGAGATGTTGGCATGGCTGCTGTAGCAATAGAGACATGACATGGAGAGGGAGCGGCCAAGAAAACATTGGCAGTTTGCACAGTTGGCACTGCCGGGATGCAGAGAGAAAGAGAGAGACAAATAGAGCGACAGTGAGTGAGGGAAAGAGAGAGGGAAAAAAAGAGAGAGAGAGGGTGGAGGGTGGTGGAGAGGGTAGACCGTGCCGCCGCGACTCATAAACAATTCAATGGGTGCGACGGCGCGGACACTCAGAGAAGTCGTTTTCATTTCCCTTTCAGAAAACAAGAGAAAAAAAAGGTGAGAAAGAAAACAAGGTTTGTTATTTGGAAGCTTTCCCTGCCAATCAGGAGACGAGACAGTTTTCCGGCAGCGGCGGGGCAGGTTGTTTACGGCCTGCCACTCTCCCCGGCGCCATTCCATTGGCCCCCCTTAACGAGCAGGCATTTTCGCCCGTAAGAGGAAAAAGGAAAGAGAGAGAGAGAGAGAGAGAGAGAGAGAGAGAGAGAGAGCGAGAGAGAGAGACCGAGACCTCATTCTCCCTTCAGTTCATAAAAGGGCGCTCGCACTCGACATCCATTCTAACGCCTTGCAAACGTCTCGCGTTCTCGTTAACGGGAGTGGCGATCCGATAACACGGCTGCCAACGCGACTGACCGATTATTTTTTTTAACGTCATGAGTTTATTTTTTTTAAGGTGGAGTTTTTTTTTCCTCATTTCTTTCTCGGCAAATAGTCTGGCTGGAGCAGGCCAACCTCGTGCGGCAGCGGCGGCGGCGGCGGCGGCGGAGGCCCCCATGAAGAGCAGCACCAGCCAGCCAGTCTGCCACCAGTACTCGTGGAGGAATGTGGTACGGGCGCAGTCAACGAGCACCCCCCCCCCCTCACCACCCCTCTCACTTTAGCCTCCCCCCCCCCCTCTCTCTCTCTCCAGCCAGGGCGGGGTGTTAAAACAGACCCCCCAGCGCTGACAAAGGCGTCAGTGTGCCATCAGTGCATGCCGGGGGAGGGATGGAAGGGGGGGGGGAGGGAGAGAGAAAGAGAGAAGGAGATAGAGAGAGAGAGGAGGGGGAAAGGGAGAGAGAACTGACCCCATTACTCCGCTCGGCCATCGAGATAAGGACTAGAGCACACTGATAAGAAAGACGGGTGCGCACTGACCGCGGTGTCATCTCACCAAGTCAGAGTGAGAGAGAAGGAGAGAGTGAGAGAGGCAGAGGCAGCCAGGAGGAACATGGAGAAAGCGTTGGCGTTGGGTCGGCGCGCGCGCTCGGGTCAGCTCCCCGGGGGGTAGTCGTACCAACAGAGCCATTCGACAAGGAAGGCCAAATATGAGGGAGAGAAGAGAAAGGGGGCTCGCGAAGGGGGTGGGTGAGGGGGGGGGGGCACATAAAGGGGCGTGTCGGGGAGGGGGTGCGGGAGCGGGGGGCCGGGCTTGAACACGTGTCCGCGCCCCTCTCTCTCTCTCTCTTTCTCTCTCTCTCTCAAATACCCGATACCCCCACCCCCTTCCCTCTCTCTCTCTCTCTCTCTCTCTCTCTCTCTCTCTCTCTCTCTCTCTCTCTCTCTCTCTCAGCTGCACGGGAGCAGCCGGCTTGGTTTGCATTAATTAGAGGGCAAAAGCGGCTTGGCGGCGGCCGGGCCTTGCTGGGCTCGTTGCCGCACACGGCGCATACCTGGGCCGGGCGGCATGCAGGACCCGCGCTGTGCTGCCTCTCTCTCCCTCTCGCTCCCACCCCCCTGCCTCCACCCGCTCTCTCTCTCTCTCTCTCTTGTCTCTCTCGCTCCTTCCTCCCCCGCAAGGTTCATCATCCCCTAACGAGGAGACGCGGCGCGGGCTCGGCTTCATAACTTTTGATGTACCTGCTGGCCTCGGCGTCGGAGTCCCGTTTCCTCTCTCTCTCTCTCTCTCTCTCTCTCTCTCTCCCTGTTTCCCTGCACCGAACGACCGCCCCCGCTCCGCCGCCCGGTTGGTCCCGGATATGCTCAAATACTGTGGCAGGATCCCCTACATCGCTCGTCTCAATTTTAATCAAGGAAATAAAAGCGCACAGAAAAAGAAAAATCCGACCAAAATCTGACGTTTGCCAATTTCCAACAGGTTTTTACAAAAATTGAAATGTTGTCTTTTTGTGGTGGTGTATTTCTTTTTTATAATGATGGGGGGGGGGGGGCGGCTTAGTGGACTTGGACAGCAGCGGTGGCGGGCCGCCTTGTTCCTCGTTAACCGCACGGTTAGGGAGCCCCGTGCCCCCTCCCCCCCTCCTCCTCCCCCCGGATCTGTACCTCCAAATCCGACCCTCAGCCCCACTCGAGCGGCGGAGCGGCGGAGCGGCGGAGCAGGGGGCCTCCCTCTGAGGGGGGCCGGCCGCCGTGCGGCCCCGGGGGCGGCCTCGGGGGCGGGGCGGGCTCCACGTCCACCCGCCGGACCCTCCCGCCCCCTCCACCACCCGCCCCCCACAGAGGCCAACCCCGCATACCTTAGCAGATGTATAAAGCATAACGTAAGAGCAGGTAAAATAAATAAATAAAAAAAAACTCCAGGGTCAGTACCGCTGCCGGGCCCTCCTCGGGGGTCACGAGAAATGGGTGTGCACGATGAAATGCGAACATCTCCCAGTGACTCTACGCTGCACGCACGGAAACATAAAAAAAAACACATTTTTTAAATTTTGTTTTTCGAATTTATACTATTTTTGTTATTTGGGGTTCTCCCTCTCTCTCTCTCTCTCTCTCTCTCTCTCTCTCTCTCTCTCTCTCTCGTTCTTTCTCGCAGGTCGTGCCGTGAGCCATTACGCGGGCCGCGTCGCGTAGTAAAAAAGGAAAAAGAAAAAGAACACAGAAACAGCTCGGTGCGCGGTGCTTCTATATAGACCTGCGTGAAACACATATAACAACAGCAGCGGTAGCGGCAAGTACACCACCGCACCGCGGCGTGCCCCGCCGCGCACCTGTCCTGTTCTCAGAACGAATGGCCGCCGCTGCCGGCCGCCCCCGCTGGCCGACCCCCCCCCCCGCCGCCGTGGGGCGCCGCCGGGACGGACCGCACCGGACTGAACTGGCCTTTTCCTGTCCGCCACTTAGGGCCCCGGCGAAACAGCAATTTGTCTGCGGCGCGCTGCCGGCATGGCGGCCAGGGCTGCCAGCCTGACGGAGCGCGATAAGGCGGCGGGGCAGCAGGGCCGCCAACGCCGCCGAGAGGGAGATATCAATCACCCCCCGCCGCCGCACCCCGGAAGGTACCCCTGCGCGTCCCAGCGGGCCCAACGGCGGAGGCGGCGCGCGGCCGTTTGAAAAACGGCGGGGGTGATGACGCCGTGTCCCGCCCCCGACAGGCCCCGGTAGGAGGGATCTTACGGCGCTGCCGCCAGCCGTCGGAGAGACCGCGCGGAGCGACCGGGAAGACGCCGCAGTGCGAGACGCCTCGTTGTGTGACCAGACGGAGCACCCCCCGCGCAAACTCTACCCCCGATTGCAGCGCCATCTCTCGGCCGTCCCCAGGAACTACGTCGCCGGAGCGCCCGGATGTAGGCAAACCCCAGCGCGCGGCTGTGGTGCGTGCGGCGTTTTCAGGCGCTCGCCGACGTAGTTCTTGGGGACGACCGAGAGATGGCGCTGCAGTCGGGGGTAGAGTTTGCGCGGGAGGTGCTCCGTCCGACGCGAGAACGACCCGGTTCGCACTCTGGGTCTGTGGAAGAGTGGCCGCAGTGAGGCTGCGTCATGCTCGCTTGGTGTATCGCTTCGTGGATGTTCGCGTAGTGCGTACAGCTCAACCCACTTGCCCCCTAACGCACCTCGTCAAGTTTGAAAAGGAGTGGCGCCGCGCTGCGTAGCGGTCTCGGCGCTCGTCTAGTACCAGGCCCGGGCCGGGCGGGCGAATCGATGCTACCGCACCAGCAAGAGAGGAGGTTTTCACGCCCTCTCCCTCCCTCTCCTCCCCTCCCTCTCCTCCCTCGCCCGATCGCAGAACACTCTCTATATACCCACGTAGTCATCCACGCGCGAAATCAGAAAATATAGGAAGGGGAGGAGGGGAGCTTGGAGAGTGCGTGAAATGAAATGGGCATTCGTTTTCATTACGTGCGGGCGCGTTTGTGGCGGTGTTGTGGTGGTGTTGTGGCGGGGTGTTGGCGGCCCTGGAGAGCGGGAGGCGCGCGCGACTTGAAGAAGGGGGGCGGGGCAAGGGAGGAGGGGGGGGGGGGAGAAAGGAGAGAAACGGAACCGGAAATAAACGGAATGAGGGATGGCACTGCGGGCGGTGAGATTAAGGTTGACAATGGAGAAGAGAGGCTGAGCGGCTCGCGAGGATGTCAGAGGAGGGGGAGGGGAGGAAGAGATAGGGAGAGGGCTGGAGAGGGAGAGAGAGAGAGAGAGAGAGAGAGAGAGAGAGAGAGAGAGAGAGGGGGAGGTGCCCAAGCCCGACTTCGACCTTGACCGGGGGCAATAGCAGGGGCGCGTGGCGGGGTTGGCGCGCGGTCCAGAGGCGAAGGGGAGGGGGGAGGGGAGGGGGAGGGGAGAGGACCCGGAGCGGAGCAGGTGAGATGGGAGTGGTCCGGGTCCACAGGGGACGCGGGAACACAAAGGTGCACAAAGGCCGCGGGAGAGAGACAAACGCTGCCCGCGCGTCCGACTGCGGCGCCGAAACTTTAATTTTAATTTAATTTAACTCACAGAGCCTGTCACTGCCTTTCTGCCGTCAAGAGGGGGGTGGAGGGAGTGAGAGAGAGTTTCAAATGGCTGAGTCAGCCTTGATCCATTCGACAAGGAACTCGCCGCGGACCAGAATCGACAGTTCTCCCCAACGACGACCGGGAGGGGGATGGATTCGTCGCGGGGGCAGACGACTGGGCACAGCCCCCTCTACCGCTGCCGCCCACAGCGGCCCCCTCTGGAGCTTGCGTCGCGGGGTATACACGCCGCACGCCAGCCCGTACCGAGGGGTATTGACGGTGCGGAGGGTGCCGGCGGGGGTGGGGTATCGCCGGGGAGGCTCAGGGGGCGGGCGGTACTCCGCGCTCTCGCGGCGCTACCCCGTGCGGAACAACCCCCTTCTCAGTTCCCCGCCGCGGCCGCGAGAGGGCGCGCGGCTCTGCGGCACCGGTCGGCACGACGCACCCGGTCTGGGTTTTGCATGTCAGCCACAACAAGGCCCCGCGCCAACGGGCCTATCTGGCGGGGGGTCGCAGGGGCGGTAGAGGGGGGGGGGGGTACTGACGTCGAGACACTACTCACCGATACTGCCAGACGATGAAGCCCAGGATCATGCTGGACACGGCGATGCTGGCCCCGATGAAGATGGCTGCAAGGCGATCGGAAAGCACACTCGGTCAGTGACGGGCGGCCCCGGGTCGGCAGGCGCGGGGGCACACAGCAACCCTCCCAGCCGTTACCTAGCTTCCCGACGTCGTCCATGCCGAAGAACCAGTGGTCCTTGGGGAAGGTGAGCTGCTTCTTGACGACGGGCAGGTCGTGCGTGAGGTTGGGCGGCACCCGGCTGTAGTAGTCCAGCTTGGTGTCCCGGGTGGCGGTGGGCTTGGGCTGGTGCCGGAGCTGGTGCTGGTCCGGCGTCACCGGGGCCGTCACCCGCTGCAGCGCCTGCTGCTGCTGCCGCCGCACGTCCTCCAGGGTCCGGCCGGGCAGCGGCACGCGCGCGAAGTTGCTGTCGTCCTCGTTCTCGTCCAGGACATCCTCCATCTGGTCGGCGAGCTCCGCCGAGGGCAGCATGCCCAGGCCGAGGTCGGCGCCGTCGCGGTCCCCCCTAGACAGCACGCCCATGCCCCCCATGGAGGCCTCCTCGTACGGCTCGGCCCGGGGCTGCGACGTCTGCGAGCCCTGCGACGACGCCGCCCCGCCGCTGCGGGCGAACATGTCCAGCCGGTGGTCTGCAACACAACCAAACACATGTGAAATAATAACACAATGAAAAGAATGGGAAAAAAAATTGAAAATGGAAAAATTGAAAAATGGAAAAAATGAAAGAATAAAACTATGGAAGGCAGAAACAAATAGAAAAAAAAGGAAAAATCCCCGCACGGTCGCTGCGTACTGACCTTGCTGGTAGAAGCGGGGGTCGTTTGGGCTGCTGCCGAAGCGCGAGCTGGCGGAGGACGGGTCGAACTTGTCGAAACGGTACGTGAAGGCCGCCTTTGGCGGGGACTGTTGCGGCTGCTGCAGCTCATGCTTGAGCTGTTCCTCCTCCAGCTGCTGCTGCTGCTGCCGCTGCTGCGCCTCCAGCTTGGCCAGGTAGCGGCGCGTCTCCGGGTCCAGCTGCTCGTGCTGGTCCGCGAGCAGGAGCTGCTGGTGCCACTCCTGCATCTGCTGCTGCTGCTGCTGGCGCTGCAGCTGCTCCGCCTGGCGTGCCGGCGGCATGAGGGCGCTCCTGACGGCGGCCAGCGCCGCGTCCTGCTGCTGCGGCTGCTGCTGCAGCAGGCTGATGATCTGGTCCATGACGCGCTCCGAGCCGGCGCCGGAGCCCATCAGGAAGGTGCGCAGCAGGGCCGAGTCCAGCTCCAGGATGCGCGGCTCCTGCGACACGGCGCGCCACACCATGGCCAGCTCGTCCAGGTCGCTGGCGTCCAGGGCGTCGGCGGCGTCCGCGGCCTCCGGCTGCCGCTCGGCCGGCGCCGCCTCCGCTGCAGGCTCCGGCGCTTGTTGTTGGAGCTTGGCGAGCACCGCCTCCGGCTGGCCCTTGCCCTTGGGGGCCGCCGACGGCTGCTGCTGCTGCTGCGCCTGCGGCGGCGGCGGCGGCGGCTTGACGGCCTCCTTCTGCTGGGGGGCGGGCGTCGGCGCCGCCGCCGCCGTCGACGCCGTCCTCACCGGCGGTTCGTGGCTGCCGCTCAGCCCGGACGCCGCGCCGGGCGCGAGCCCCAGCCAGAACGGCGGCAGGGCGGCGGCGACCCCCTGCGGCGGCCGGGCCTCCGCGGCCGCGGCCGGGCCGTCCTGCCGCTGGGACTCCCTCATCTGGTTGAGCCGCAGCCGGGTGGCCGTGAGGTCGGTGAGGTCGGTGAGGTCCGTGAGGTCCGACGGCTGCCGCCCGCCGCCGTGCCGGAGGGCGCTCACCCGGTCCACGTAGTCCTCCTCGGTCTCCAGGTCTGCAGGGAGAGGACGGAGGACAAACGCAGTGAGGACACACGCCGTGAGGACAAACAGCTGTTTAACCCTAATCAATAAATTGAAGTTTTTTTTTTTAAAAAAGCGTAGTTTTTTGTGGTAAGTATTTTTTAGACCGTGATTTTGTTCTTATGACCTAGAAACGAAAACGAACCCTGGCTGTTGAGGAGCTTCGTCTCCGCCTGCCATAAGAGAGGGGGAGGGGGAAGCTGCGACGCGTTCACAGTATCTGTCGCCACCATTATCCCTCGCAATGAGTCGGAAAGGAACAAAAGAAGAGCAGCCGGGGCCGAGAAAAAAAGAGCGCAGTTCATAGTGCGGGGCCGGAAAACCACTCTCATTCATCCTTTCCCGCGAGCGCCCCTTCCCTTCGCCTTCCCCCCCTCCTCTCTCTCTCTCTCTCTCTCGCCGCCGGACTTCCCCCCCCCCCTCCCGTACCCTCGCTTCCTCTTCTTTTACTTTTGTAAAGAACTGTCCGCCTGAAGGCAGCCCGGCCACTTGGCTGCCGCCGCAGGGTCCGCCGACTCCTATTGTGCTCGGCGAGAACAAAGATACAAGCCCCGGCCGCGTCCGCCGGGCAGCGTCCGCCGCGCCCCCTAGCGGCAGCCGGAGGCACTCAGCCCCCGCGAATACGTATCACACGAGGAACACAATCGCAGTGCGTGTTAAAATAAAAATTAAATACCAACGAAAAAACCGCGGCCGTCTCAAAATGGAGCCCGTTCTTCTCAATAACCTCACATGAGGTCAGGTAATATTGTTCCATTTTTTAAATTTTATTTCGCCTGAATGTTTTTAATTATTTTTTCATTACAATTTTTTTAAAAAAAGCCCGCGCGGCGTGAACGACTCCTCTGGCCGCGTGTAGTGCGGGTCGCGACCCCGAGGCCAAATAATAAGGCGTCGCGTCGGCGGTGGCGACTCGCCGCAAGGACGGGAGGGAGCGCGCGACTGAAAAACAGGTTCCGGCCACTCTATGGAATTAGCCATTGAGCCCGACCTCAGCCGGGGGGGGGGGGGGGGGGGGGGGTCTGTCGCCGCCCCCACCCCTCCCTCCTATAAGTAGACGCTGGTAAGGAAAGGGCGGCTTGGTTTTCGGAGGCAGCCGGCCCGCAGCCCCTGCGGTACGCGACGCGGGTCTTGCCGCCCTACCGCGGCGAGGTCACCCTTGGAGGGTATAAAAAAAAAAAGGATTGACTGTCCCGCCTCGTCGTCCCATGTTCCGTCCGAGGGCCTGCGTCGTGATTGGTTGACGCAAAACAAACAGGAGAGACAGAGAGAGAGAGAGAGAGAGAGAGAGAGAGGGGGGGGGGGGGGGGGCACTGTGTCGCCCAGGGTCGGTGTCGTCGTTGTCGGAAAGAAACCAGGACGTTCTCGGGTACCGGACCGTATGGCGTGTATGTCTGTCTGATGGGAAGAATCTGTGATGTCCGCCGCCGCCACGGGTCCTGCCCACGCATCGGAGAGAGAGAGAGAGAGGGAGGGAGAGAGAGAGAGAGAGACAGGCAGACAGAGTAGGGGACATAAAGTCGAGTCACGTTCGAGGGGCCTTAACTCGAAAGGTAAAATGTGAACTGCCACAGCCCTGTGCGACAGCGGGAAGGGACAGGTGAGAGAGACAGAGAGGGGGAAGGGAGAGAGAGAGAGAGAGAGACGGCGGGGGCAAGATCGAACGAAATGACAACTGCTGGCAGTGATTGTGTGCGATGGCGGGAGCAGTGGGCGTGCGCGGGGCTCGTCTTGCCACTCGAGCGCCCTCTCTCTGTCTCTCTCAGTCTCACTGCCGCCGCCGCTGCTGCTGCTCGCTCCTTCTCGCTCCCTCGTCCTGAAGAATAAAACTTGGTGCGCAGCGACGCGGGGCGCGCCGCCGGGGCCGCCGAGGGGAGCCGTGGCTTAAGAATACCACCCTGACGATAACTTCTCCTCCTCGCAGACCCTCGTCAACATCCCCCCTTCCCATGGAGACGGACTCGGCAGCGCCGGTGGTAGAGAGGCCAGTGGTGGAGAGACCGGCACAGAGTCCTGCAAAGAGTTGTTCTGCGGACACCTCTTCCTACTGCCTCTCATCCTACTCCGTGCAGAGAGGCCTTGACGGCGACCTGGACGGCGGCGGCGGCGGCGCCCCCCCCCCCCCCCCCCCCTTCCCCCGAGACACGAGGCAAGGCAAGGCGGAGAAGGGAAGAGAAGAGCAATTTCTCATCCCAGCCCAGAATTAAGCAGCAGAGGCGGCGGCGGCGGCGGCGGCGCGCTCCACTCCGCTCCGCGCGCCATCGAGTTACTCCAATAGCTTCTGCTGAAATTTCTATCAAGCGCTCGCTCGGCCGGGGAGACAATTGAATTACACGGCAACGCGCGGCAGCAGCAGAGGTAGAGTGGAGTGGGAGGGGGGGGGCAACCTCTGCGGGGGGTCCGGGGGGTCCGTCCCTAAAGGCCTTCAGCGCCGCGCGGTCACCTGCTCTCTGAGAGGCGGGAGGACGAGGGGACGGGGGGCCGCCGCCGCCGCCGCCGCCGCCGGGGGCGAGGAAGGGAAAAGAGAGAAGAGAGATAGAGAGAGAGAGAGAGAGAGAGAGAGAGAGAGAGAGAGAGAGAGAGAGAGAGAGGGAGGGAGGGAGAACATCGGAAGGGAAATAGTGGTGGGATGAAAGTGTTTGCGTTTGAAAATACGCGGCACTGGTGCCGTTCGGCGGGAGCTGCGGGAGCAAACATGGGGGGCCACGGCTCCCATCCCCCTCCCCTCTCTCCCTCTCTGACTCAATCTCTCTCTCTCTCTCTCTCTCTGTCCCTCCCGTCGCGATACCTCTGTATCTGCACACATAGCGCGCATCGCGGCTGGCGGCTCTGGCCGGGTGGCAGCAGCGGCTGTTGGGCCTGTGCGAGGCCTCCCCTCCCCCCCCCTCCCCCCCCCCCCCCCCCCCCCTCCCCTCCCCCCCCCCTCCGGTCTGCAGGTGTGGTTTCACACCGCTGCACCTGTCCACCCCCCTCCCCCAACCCCCTTCGAAGCAGCAGCAGCAGCAGCAGCGGCGGCGACAGCAACATTGTCGCGCCGCCGATGACCCTCGGGGGCACCCGGGGGCCGGGGGGACCTCCGCCGCCGCCGGCCGGGGCGTCAGCCTGCCACAAGCCTCTCACAACCCCGCAAGGCCATAAACCTCGGCCGAACGCTCTCCACGCCGAGGCGAGGCGGAGCGGCGGAGCGGCGGAGCGGCGGAGCGGCACAGCCCGGAGAGGCAGCGGCCGACGAACGCCCGCGGACGGTGGGGTAGGCCAGCCCGCACGACACGCGTGCACGGGGCAGCCGCGCGCTTGCCTACCCTGCGGGCGCTGTCGCCGCCCCCGCCGCCTTCAAAAATCATACCCGCCAAAATATAAAATTTAAAAAATGAAACATCTATGCACACGTCCGCGCACACGTCAAAAAAAATGTCAGGTTATTTCGTAAACACGGCCTGGCCTCTCTATCTCCCTCTCTCCCTCTCACTCTCAAAGGGGAGGCTTCCCTCCCTCTCTCTCTCTCTCTCTCTCTCTCTCTCTCTCTCTCTCTCTCTCTCTCTCTCTCTCTCTCACATGGATTGCCGATAACCGATGCCGACTACTTTGCACGGCCACCACCACTGCAGGCTGCCTCTTCGGACCTCTCTCTCTCTCTCTCTCTCTCTCTCTCTCTCTCTCTCTCTCTCGCTCTCCTACGGAGCACTGCCGTGTTCGGAATCAGCCAAAGGGAGAGCCGCGGGCCACAAAAAAAAAATCGGCGAAGGAAAAAAAAAAGATATATAGAGAGAGAAGGTGGTTATATGGGCCGGCCGCGGCACGAGCCGATCGCCGCAGATCTCCCGTGTGATACAGAGGCTATTCTCGGCGCGGCCCGCCGCTCCCGTGTGGCGGCCCAACCGCCCTCTAACATCCCTCCACGCTTCTCTGCCGCAGACGCCGCGCCACCGAGCTCTCCGCTCCCACTGTTCTGTGCTGTTCTGTTCTGTGCCGTTCTGTTCTGTTCTGCTGTTCCATGTTTATTCGCCGTTGCCTGGCGGAATCGCGTGGGCCCCGCAATATCCTCTCCATCACCTCTTCCTCTCTCTCTCTCTCTCTCTCTCTCTCGCTCTCTCTCTCTGTCCTCCCTCCATGTCTCTCTCACCTTTGCCACAGTTATTCATTCACTCCCCCCTCCCACTTTCCCCTCCGATTCCCGATTCCACACTGCTGCCAAACGTCCTGCTCGCACCGCCTTCTACACTTTACTTTTCGAACAGCAATAAATACGGAAAAGCCCGCGCGAAACAAAACTGAATTATCGACACGCGCCCGCGCGGATTCTTATGTCGCTTTCGCATTTCATTTCGCGGTGCGTTGCAATAAGGAGAGAGAGTGAGAGAGCGAAAGAGAGAGAGAGAGAGAGAGAGAGAGAGGGGGGGGGATTGAAAGTCGAGAGGGCGAAACTTGTCAGGGAGGCGAGGGGAGGTGTAGAGGTGGAGGAGGAGGAAGAGTAGAAGGAGGAGGGTTATGCAAAAAGTGCCAATTTGAGATTCAGGTTGGTCCGCCCGAGGCGAGGCCCGCAGGGCGAACGCGTAACAGTCCCCCGGGGCAGGGCCAGGCGCCATAGTGGTGTGGCTCCGCTACACGAGACACCCCCAGACACGGCGTCCCGTACACGTCACATGGCGTCCCGTATACTCACGTGGTTCGGGTTCTGGCCACTTGAGGGCGGGTGCCTCGTCCCGCACCGGCCGGTGGTACTCTGGAAACAGGAAAAAGAAAACACAGTGTCACTCCCTCAACTGCATTTTAAATGTCTCTCTCTTTAACAAAAAAAAAACTGTAAAAAAAATCCACAATTTTTTTCCTACGGTGCAGGCCGCATTAAAGAAAATAATTTAAAAATTGGATCAGGCATCGGAAAATGATAAAGGGACATGAGAGGAGGGAACCACAGCTCGGCAGCTGGCGTCGGCGGTGATGGCGACTCCTGTCACCTGACCGCTCGGGTGGAGTCGTTGGTGGGGTCTGCGATTACGGATCATGTTACCCCCGTGTGTTTTCCTTTTTTCCCCCGCTCAGCCAGAGAGGCGGCGGCTGCTGGACGCTGCTCGCTGTGTTCCGGCCGCGCTGGAGGCTAAGTGCTGTGGGGGTGGCGGCCCTGCTCATGACCCCCCCCCCCCGCCGCCACCGCTGCGGTAAGCCCCTCTTCGCAAAGGACCCTCCCGCCGCGACTGCTTCAGCGGCAGCGTGCCCCTCCTCCCCCTCCTGCGGGCGCC
This sequence comes from Megalurothrips usitatus, assembly GCA_026979955.1. Lineage (NCBI taxonomy): Eukaryota > Metazoa > Arthropoda > Insecta > Thysanoptera > Thripidae > Megalurothrips > Megalurothrips usitatus. Next base: position 10,583,372 of record CM049601.1, read on the forward strand.
GCCAATCTGAGATTATTCGCAGTTAGTAGTCCCTTCCTGCCCGCCGTGTCCCGTGTACTTGCGAGTAGAGCCCCCCCGCAGTATTCACACTCGCGCGGTCTGCCCCTGTACGTGTGTGGGCGGGAGCAGCGGCAGCCGCAGAGGAGGTCGCATACGGCGGGGGATCTGTTGTATTATTGTGTGATTGTAGTCGGAGACGGCTCGCTCGTTACACAACATTCTGTAAACATTTGTTTTCCTTTGTTTTTATTTATTTCTGGCCCCGTCTAGAGGAGGTCGCCGGCGTCGCCCACCCAGTAGACGGGCTGCTCGACGTCGTACTCCGGCTCGGCGACGACGACGGGCACCGGGACGACCAGGTCCCACGCCAGCACCGGGGCCGGTGGCGGCGACGGCGTCCTCGACGGGGTCCTCGACGGCGTGCCCCGGCCCCGGACCCGTCGCCGGCCTTCGCCGAGGCCACCGTCGACGCCGGCCTCGGCCCGTCGCTGCACTCGTCCAGCACTGCGAGGCTCTGGTTGTACGGGGCGGCGAGGCGAGCGGCCGGCACCCGCGGCTGCAGGCCCAGGGAGCCCTGCGAGCGGGCCAGAGCAGGACTTTTAAAATCACGGAGATCTACGACCAGGGCCACGAGCGGCGAAAGGAAATAAATTCACACAGCGAGCGGTATTCGAACCCGGTACCCCTCTTCCGGCTGCGTCACACGCTCCACCCACGGCCACGCGGGTGTCGCGTTCCCTTCGGCAGTTGATCACGGGGCCCTTGTTGTGTGCCATCGCAGCCCGGAAGTTCCCTAAGCAGCCCCTGCTTGTTGCTCAGCCACCTGTTGGGGACGGAGATGCAGTGCGCGGGGCCCCTTAAGGCCCAGCGGCGTAGGCGGGCGACAGGGGATTCCCGGACGGGAATAACAACTACTGGGAATCCCCCCCCCTCCCCCACAACCACCCCCACGAGCCGCCTCACACCCCCGTGACCTCCCCCCTTCCCCCGCCCCCTCAAGGCGGCGTCCTCAACATGTTTTCTGAACGGCGGCAATGAAGTGATAAAACTCGGGTATAAAACTGCAGGGCGGGCGGCACGGCATGTGTAATGTCAATTATTCTCGTCAGTAAACCCCAGCTCAAAGAAATGTGTCGGGCCCGCCTCTACAGAGCTCTCTCTCTCTCTCTCTCTCTCTCTCTCTCTCTCTCTCACACACACACACACACACACACAATCTGGGTCCGGTTGACCGAGAGAGAGAGAGAGAGAGGGGGGGGGGGGGGAGGGAGGAAGGGGGAGAGAGAAGGGCAGCCCCACGGCAGCACCGCACGGCCGTCAATCAAGCCAAGTGGCACGGAGTGAAAATTTCCCCGGTTATTTTTAGCGTCCCCTGCCGCCGCCGCGGCACGGCACCGCCACCACCCACTGTATAATTAGCGATAATCGAATGCGTGCAAAAGAGTTAGCGAGGGGCCGGCCGGGAGTCGGTGCTCGTGAGAGAGACAGAGAGAGAGAGAGAGAGAGAGAGAGAGAGAGGGGGGGGGGGAGGGGGGGCGAGAGAGCGATAAGTCGCACAGCCTCGCCTCACCGCCGCCTCTTCAGCCTCGTTTATTGCCAGCCCTTCAACCACCTCACCGCCTTCCAAATAAAAAGCTCGTCGTCGTCCTTTTGGTTGCGGAGAGAGAGAGAGAGAGAGAGAGAGAGAGTAAAGAGAGAGCGAGAGAGAGAGAGAGAGACGCACGCGGCGTTTCGCAAGACGTTGGCGGTGGCTGCGGGTCGGCCGCGTTCGAATTTGGCGCCATGCCGCGCCGCCGCGAACGCCGTGCTCTGCTGTAACAAAAGGAAGGCGGTGGCCGCGTTCGGGACGCAGCCCGGCAGCGGCCCGGCCACCGCCGCCCTCGGAGAAGCCGTTTCGGTAATGGCGGTCCCAGCACCTCGCGCGCCTCTCGGATTGCGTTTTAAGGCAGCGCTAGGACGGGGGCGTGTGCGAGCGGAGAGCCGAGAGCTAAGAGGGCCGAGAACCAAGAGCCGAGAGCTAGGAGCGCCGAGAGCCGATGGAACGATGCCAATTTTGTTGTCCATATTATCGGTGCCGTAACACGGCACGCCGGGGTCGCCCTGCTCGGGGTCACCCTGGCCTGCTCCGCATCGACTGTTAGGGCGCTCGCCAGCGCGGCCGTGACGCAAACGAGGTCTTAGAATTACTATTCTATGCAATTAGAAACAAGCACAGTTTGTGATCGTGCATTTGATGATAATAATAATAATAATAATTTTGCAGCGTGAGTTTTCATTGCAAATTATTTTTATTGCGTCTCGGCGAGTTCTGTCAGCAGGACCGGCCGGCGCGGCACCAGCCCCACCAGCTCGAGCAGCGCGGCCTGGCCTGCTGGTCTACACCTCCCCCTTTCTCTCTCTCTCTCTCTCACTCACTCTCTCTCGCCCCATTCCTCATCCCGCGTGCTGGTAACGCCCCCACGGAGGCCTGGAAGGAGGTCGAGTTGGCCGCTGGTGACGGCGGCGCGCTTAAATTGCAAAACATGGCAGATGGAGAACTGCGGTGTGAGGCGGGGAGGAGGAGGATGAGAGAGAGGAGAGAGAGAGAGAGAGAGAGAGAGAGAGAGGGGGGGGAGAGCGAGTTTGCGGCTAGTTTCTTCCCGTCCCCGCCTCCTCCTCCTCTCCCCTCCCCGTGCCCGAGCTATATAGCCGTCGTCGCTGTATCATCTCGTGTCCTGTGTGTCCTGCAGATGCAGAGGATGGACTCCTGTGTCAGCAAGGCGTCTTGTGATGTAGAGTGAGTGAGAGAGAGAGAGATAAAGCGAGAAGTGGAGGGCGCTGCAGAGTGGGAGAGATATGGAGTGCAAAACAAAGGGGAGCCGCCGAGGTGGTTA